>PVIH01003217.1:110394-166230 GCA_004025045.1 Sigmodon hispidus | reverse complement strand
AGAGCTTTCCATTTTCTGATATCCTCTTCAATTTCTTTCTTCAATGATTTAAAATTTTTGTCAAATAGGTCTGTTACTTCTTTGGTTATAGTTACTCCAAGGTATTTAATACTATTTGCAGCTAATATGAAGGGTAATGTGTCCCTTATTTCTTTTTCAGCTCTTCTATCTTTAGCGTATAGAAGGGCTACTGATTTCTCTGAATTTATCTTGTATCCTGCTACATTGCTGAAGGTGTTTATCAGCTGTAGCAGTTCTTTGGAAGAATTTTGTGGGCCACTTATGTATACAATCATATCATCTGCAAATAGAGATAGCTTCACTTCTTCTTTTCCAATTTGTATGCCCTTAATCTCTTTTCATTCCCTTATTGCTTTAGCTAAAACTTTGAGAACTATATTGAATAGATAAGGGGAGAGAGAACATCCTTGTCTAGTTCCTGACTTTAATGGGATTTCCTTGAGTTTTTCTCCATTAAGTTTGATACTGGCTGTCGGCTTCTTGTAAATTGCCTTTATTATATTTAGGTATTCTCCCTTTATTCCTGATCTCTCCAGGGCTTTAATCATAAAGGAGTGTTGGATTTTGTCAAAGGCTTTTTCCGCATGTAAGGATATGATCATGTGGTTTTGTTCCTTTAGTTCGTTTATATGATGGATAACATTTACAGTTTTTCGTATGTTGAACCAGCCCTGCATTTCTGGGATAAAGCCTACTTGGTCATGGTGGATGATATCTTTTATGCATTGTTGTATATGGTTTGCCAAAATTTTGTTGAGAATTTTCGCATCAATATTCATGAGGGAAATTGGTCTGTAATTCTCCTTCTTTGTTGTGTCTTTGAGTGGCTTGGGTATTAGGGTGACTGTGGCCTCATAAAAGGAATTTGGCAATATTCCTTCAGTTTCTACTGTGTGAAATAGTTTGAGGAGTAACGGTAGTGTTCAGCCACTTTGGAATACAATATGGAGGTTTCTCAGAAAATTGAGAATCAATCTCCCCAAGGACCCAGCAATACCACTTCTGGGTGTATACCCTAAAGAGGCACATTCACACTCCAAAGATATTAGCTCTACTATGTTCATAGCAGCATTATTTGTAATAGCAAGAACCTGGAAACAACCTAGATGTCCCTCAACTGAAGAATGGATTAACAAACTTTGGTACATCTACACAATAGAATACTACTTAGCAGTAAGAAAAAATGATATCCTAAAATTCACAGGAAAATGGATGGATTTGGAGAATATCCTCCTGAGCAAAGTATCACAAACTCAGAGAGATAAGCAGGGGATGTACTCACTCATTAGTGGTCTCTAAACAAACAAACAAGAAAAAAAGCCAAACATGCCCAAGCAGTAAACCACAACCACTGAACAGCTTGGGATCAGAAACACCCTGGACTGACCCTTCAAACCCCAGTCCATCTATAGGAACACCTGACTCACTCTTGAGGGAGGGGGGACAAAACTGGATTTGGCCGGGAGTGAAGACTGATCCAAGCATTATTGGGCAAGTGGGACCATAGGACTGTCTGCTCCCTGCCAAGGGAGGGGATGGGGAGTTGCAGAGAAGAAAAATGATCAGATGTGGTGGGAGGGGGAAGAGACCTTCAATATGGATATACAGGAATGGAAAAAAAATTCAGAGGGAAAGCTGAACACAAAGAAAATATATGTGTAGTAATCTTATTTGCATTTCCACCCTTGATAAGCCATGCTTATGATTATTATCCTCTGTATAGTTATTGTTAACTCTTCAGCATTTTTAAATGCTTTTTACTGTTTTTTTTGATAAATACAAAATAAAGAAGGAAAAAAAATAAAATAAAACAGGATGAGAAATGAAAAAAAAAAATTTGAAAGAAAGCCATAAGACTTATATGGGACTATTTGGAGTGGAGAGAAAAGTACAGGTGGAAAAGATTTAATTATAATCTAAAGGAAAATAAAAAAAAAATATAAAAAGTCTTGAATCATACCTATGTGAACTCTCAGCTGAACTCATCAGCAAACCTCTGCTCCACCATCATAGACTCTGTCCCTCAGGAACCATGACCCTAATTAAATGTTTTCCTTGGTAAGTTGCCTTCGTCATGGTGTTTTGTCACAGTAATAGATAAGTATCTATGATGCTGCCCATGACAAAATGGCCATAGTAAATTCTCAGATAATCTCAAGATTTTGTCTGCTCTTCACATGTGCTCTAGTCTTCCTTCGGAGTATATAAAATAGAAAAAAACATCATTTCATGATGTAAAGGTAGGGATGTTTCAGCCTAATCAGCCTTTGATTCATAGCTTGTCTCAATATGCAACACATCAGCTTAAATTCATATGATTTTACATTGTTTTCTCAAAAATATCATTTGCTCATTAGTACATTGATGAGGGAGAACTCCTATAAAACCTTTCTGATTTAACATATTGCTTCCAGATTTAACTTTTTTTGAGTGAGTGTTTCCTCTATTTTGTTTTTTCAATCAAACTCTTTATCTGTATCAAGCTCTTCATGTATTAGACATCTCAAATACTCTTTCCCAACTGGCACATTTTCACGCTGTCACAAGCATGTTACAAGAATGTAACTGAATTATTCTTTCAAGGGTCTTAAACTCTTTCAAGCCACATCAAACTTCAATCCAATCTCACTGCTGAAACTGGCTCTTTTCTTTTCCTATTGCTTCTTTTAAAGGCTTTTAGCAAAACATTTTTTTTTATTTTTTTATTGCTACAAGTCTAACCATTCCATCATCCTTTTTGCACCATTATGTTTGGAAAAATAATATTTGAGTCCAGAGGTGAAATAACAACCAAGTTTAATAAGAGATCACTCAACTGCTGTGGCTACACATATTTTTCTTGTCTATCACAATTTTTGTTTTGCTTTGTTTTCTGTACATGAATTTTATACAGAAATTTAAGCAGTCTCTTACTGGATAACAGTTGTGGACATATAATATACCAGAAAGATTTTTTTGACTTAAAAGATGCCCAATTTTTAGAATTAGTGATTTTTATATAAAACTTCTTTGTTGAAATTACAAAATATAGGTTATGTAATTTCAACTTCATTATAGACTTTCTTAAAAATGATAATTGTTTTTATATAATTATAAGAATTGAAATGGAATCCTACCACTTTGTTTCCTACCTTTTCCAAGCAGCTCATTCCAGATACTCTCCCTGAAATTCAGCCCATACTAACAAAGTTGATAGCCTCTTTCTCTTGAATTATTATTGTTAACATACTATTACATATTGTTATAGATACTGCAGAATAGGTATGAAAATTATGCAATTGTGAGTAGCTAACTAGAACAGAATTTTGAAGATCTCTAGGATATGTGCTAGATAAAATAAAGCCAAAAATCAAAAGTGTAATATTTGTTGCAAATAATTAAGTAATCATTTGATATTACATAACTGGAAAAACTGTCATTCTACAGACATGGGCTATTTTCCTTTTAATCCCAATGTCATTAACTTTTAGACTTCATTTAGGAAGGAATACTATGAAAATATGAAATTCCCTTTCTCTGTGTGTCATTTAAACTAGTTACATTATCTGACAAAGTTAAAATTCGGATATAAACTTTGTGACTCACAATTTAATCTTTATTCAAACATTTCTCTTAATTTGTTTCTGAAATAATTTTCCCTCTCATACCTTTTTGTTTCTGTATCACAAACAACATTTTTTTCATTGTGTACCTCTCTGAATTATTAAGCTTACTTTTTGTCAGGATTTTCCTGGGCTTGAGTCTATTGCATTCTGATTTAAATTTGATTTGTATGCAGTCTCTTCATTCTGTTTTCAAACTGTTTGATGTGCCCTCCAGCATTATATGAGATTTATTACATATCTATTATAAGTTAAGCACTGGGGTGCTATAGATACACAAATAAATAACAAACAATTCCTCAAATAGTTCACAGCTAAGAGAAGCAATGGGCATGCAAAAGGATAGAGAACTTTTATGAACAGAAATAAGAAAAATGGACCAATGTGATTTCAAGACAAGGGGCTCACAGTGTGGAATTGGAACAACTGTCAGAAATGGAAGAGAAGCCTTTCACAAAAGATGTGCTGATCAAAATAGATTTTTGTTTTGTTGATAAGATGATAATTATCTTGTTGATTGAGTTTATAATATCATTAGGATGCAGTCCAGACTGGTAGAATGGTGGAAGAGCAGTCTCATGGGGGACTTGGGATAGAGTGCAATATTAGCTAAAGTAATTTTCATATTCACAGCACTGGGATTGATCCAGAATTGTTAAAGAAAGGAAGATTTTGTTTTGCTCTAAAGCAAAGTAGACTAACAATCTTTTTATTAACTGTGCACTATTTTCTTTCTAGGGCATGTATTTACTGTAAAGGAATGAGATCATATGAAATATTAGATATCTGATAAAGGAGAATGTCATTAAAAAGAGTTTTGAGACAGAAAGTGTAACAATGAGGATTGAGTGTAGTTAAGATGAATGTTTAGAATAATAACAGCATATTTCTTGAGTACTCTTTGGTTGTAACAAGATGATTCAGAACATAGGAATTCCTAAATTTAAAAATCATCTCAATTTTTTATCTTGTATGGATGATGTTAAGAAATGGGCTGTGTGACTCTAGATATATAGATATATTTCTGCTCACTAGAAGTTGTTCTTTTCACCATGTAAGCCTGAAGCCTGTTTGATTCAATGTGACCCTATATACTTCTTTGGATATTCAAAGTAAGTCAAGAATAATTTCTCTATAATACTTTCTTTACCTTCTACTTTGAAACTGTAAATGATCCAGAGACATTATTCCAATATCCCAGAAGGCCAAGCCAAGAAGGTCATCAAACAAAAACCTATGTGAAGCCATACATGGTGGTATTTGTCTGAAATCCCAGTAGAATTCCAGGCCAATCTGTGTTTTATGAAACCTGTCCTGATAATTTCTATATAATAAATAATATGTAACATTCTTGTCCTAAAACATTGACTTGCTGCAACTATCAATTTTGCTACAATGCTATAACCTAACATATGCTTTTTGATATAGACATATGCAACAGTAAACAGATCACACACAAATTTTGAGATATGAAAAATAATATTTAGGGCTGCCTTTGTATTTAAACTATTAGCAATAGAAGACTCTCAGATTTCAGTAAGCTTCATTAGAAAGTTTCCTTTCCTGACAAATTATTTTTTCTTTGTAGTTCTTATTATCCTCTCTTAAAAGTTGATATGTCCAAACAGCTAAAGGGAAACTGCCTATGTTTGAATTTTGGGCCTGTCACTGCTTCTCTTTCTCTTTCATCTGTTAGTAAAGGTGGCTGAGCAATATACCCCATGTGATTTTATGAGCATAAAATGACTAAAAATGTTTTTCTGTATGTACAATAAAATTTAAACCATATTAAATACTTTGAATTAGTATTCTATTTTCATATTCATAATTAGACAGTTTCCAAAGCAGGTAAGATTTGAAGATGATATGTATGTGAGTTTTTTTTCTTGCCATTGAGGCCAAATAAAATATAAAAGAGAGAATCCCCAGGACTTTCTTTTAAAGAAATAGTCTTATTTTGTTATTAAATTAAGATTATCCTCACAAAGCTGTTTTTTGAAAATCTTTAAATATGCTGAATTAATATCAGTAATTTATCTTCAAGCAAATGGGAAAGATTTCTTTCAATACTATAGAAATATTTGAAAATTAAGTAGAAAGAAGCTACCAAACTATCAAGTGACATGAAAATAAGAAATAATCTCTTATACTTCCAAAATGTTTAAAAATCATTTTATATTTTTATCCTATTTTATTTTTCAAGGGAAGGCAACATATTCTAAATTTCTTGCATATCCTGAAGGCTGAATGCAACTTTCTCCAAAGCTACTTTACCTCTAGAATGGGTCTCATCCTCCCACAGCAGTGAACATTTATTCCAATCACAGGTCTTCTAAGTCGTTCAGTTTGTGCTGTGTGTGAACTTCTTAAGGAAACCAAAGACATGTCATGCTCATATGGAGAGCACTTCTAAAAATATAAAATGGAGAAAATAGTACCATTTACCTCTAACAGAATGTGTTGATATATAAAAACATAATAATTTTTGTCATGCACAAGTCATTCAGGAGTTAACTACCAACATTTATGATAGTTCCCTGCTTTAAAAATATCCATTTACTTAAAGTTTTCAAAATATTGGAACATAAATTTCGTTATTCTTTTTACCTTCCTTCATAATCTAAATTCTGTTCTCTTAAAAGTGATGGTCCAGTTTAAGACTGTAATTTAAATGACTGGGAAGCAAGCAGGCAGGTGAAGGTGCCATTGTCATTATCACACAAATAACCCAGGAAGATGCTGTCTCCACCCCCTACCTGAACCCGTCTATCAACCAGGTATCTACAGCATCTACATCTCATTATTCATCACAAGAAATTAATTAAGTACATATTAACAGGCCAGGATGCCTTAAAGTATTTTCTCAAGGCTCACAGTAAACAAACGCTCAAGGAATAACTACTGACGAAGAGTGGAGACTCTGCATTGAAGTTCTCTCTCCTGTCTAGGGTAAAAAAGGTGTGTGATGATTCTCATTGGCCATGGACAATATTTAACACACACTTGAGCCAAACCAGCAATTGGAATATAAAATTCAAAATAAAAGCAAAAGAAGGAACTGATCACTCACACTTCCTCTTTTTCTTTCTTGTGACTTTCCTGTTTCAATTTACTTTCTTCCTTTCCCTAGGCTGGGAACTGAGCACAAGGATTTATTTTCTCAGTAATAACTCACCCTCTAAGCTAACTTCTACACAAACGAACAATCCCATATTTTAAACAGGGAAAAAATACCTGTCACAGAATTCAGAGAAATTATAACTACCTAGAGAAAAATAATTATTAATTAAAGTAAAACACTGCATAAGATTTTATAGGCTTACATTTTAATATTTAAGCCAATTTTAAAATCACATTTTTATTCCAATATATTTTACTAATGATTTGATTAGTCTACCGCAATTCATATAACCATGGCAATAATGATAATTTTGAAAAAAAAATGAATGTCATATTTGAGGAAATACAGTAACTTTAAGATAGTATTTTAAGCTTGTTTTGCTGGGCTTTCGATGACCTTAGATTCCCAAAATGAGTTTTTAAAAATTAGATTAAAAGAGCTTGAGATATTAAATTTCTCCCAGTAGAGAAAAAGGAAACCTTACAAGGGTATTAAGATGTAGCCATCGAGAATAAAAGTAACATACATACAGGAATATACTGAGAACCTGAAAGCCTCAGTCGTCAGGCAGGCTTCTTGTCCACTAGCCTGTGTTATTGGGGAAATTAGAAAGGGTGCCCTTTTAAAGGGCAAAATAACTGTTAAGGAAAATCAAAAATTGTCATCAAGGAATTGAACCTAATCTCTCAAATGCCACAAGAGCACAGGCTGGAAGCCCTTGCCTTCCTGGGAAAAAAGGCATCAGAGGCCAGAGGAGCTAGATTACACAAGGATCTCTCTCTGCAGGCCCATATGCTGGGAGGTGACTCAGAAAAGGCACTCAGTGCAAGAGGGAACAGATTTGAGTTACTGTGCAGAATAAGGATTTAATTCAAAAAGATGAGAAGGAGCCAGCCAGCATGCTCAGCTTCGACAGGAAGTCCGAGAGCCGAGGAGCAGCTGTTCTCACTCATCCTCACTGATTCTGTAGGGGACCATTTGGTAACACTTGTGTCTATGCACATGGGGTGGATGGAATAGTCCTGTTAAATAGCAATAGCAGTAAGTGCTCTAATTGCCTCCTAGAACCTTTCGAGATCTGGTAGGCTTAGCATTTCCTTGGGTTTGCAGAGTGAAGACACATACCTTTGATTTTCAGTACTTTGTGTACTGCCACAGTTTGGTGTTTTCTTTGAATGGGCAGCCTGTTATTTCACATTTTGTACAGAAATCTTCCCAGCAATAGTGGCTTAAATAGAAATAAGTTTCTGGCTTAAGGTGCTTGGGTAAGATGACATAGCTGGTGTGTTTCTTATCATCACTTAATGATTCCTTAATGTTGATATTTCTACCCTGTAATTATATCCTGTGTATCTGGGTCAAGAGAAGAAAGTGAAAATATTCAATATATGTATAAACTGTTGAGTCGAGAACTAATAATTGTTTCTAAGAGTCTGATATTTTTCATTTATTTTTTTTCATGTGTGTTTCTGTAGAGAACAACTTCCTTCCATCAAGTGATTTCTGGCCATCTGATTCTTGTTACAAGGCAGAAAAGCTGATTCCTTTTCCTTCTGAGTGTCTTCTTGACTCTGCTCATGACCTGAAAGGTCTCAAAGGCATAATATGCCTTTTATACATCTCTTCCTAGATAGGTCGTTGGAAGTTTGTGGAACTTTGAAGTTGTGTGTGTGTGTGTGTGTGTGTGTGTGTGTGTGTGTGTATGCATGAATGTATGTATATATGTAAAGGAGTATTTAGACACTTGGAGACATATTCTTGAAGGATATTTTGGGAACCTTCCCTCCTAGAAACATTTTAGTTCCTAGATATGAAGTGGCCATGCTTGTTCTGCTCTGTACTCTGATGTTCTGTGTTCTCTCATCTCAGGTCCAAAACAATTGGACCAAGTGATCATGGACTGAAATCTTTAGATTCTGAAAAAGTAATCTTTTGATTTTAAGTTATTATGGTCATGGAACACTGACTGACACAACATCCCAGCTCACATTGGCCATTTTTAGCCACATGGCTCCACTCAATTTCCAAAAGAAATGTAAGGAACAAGAAAGATAATTTGTTTCAAAAGCGAGATGTGGTGTTGTAGGTCAAGGTTAAAACAAGTCCAACTTGAAGGAGAGTGGTGGAACCTTGATTATGTCACTCACTTTCCATAGTCCAATTAGACATTATCCAGCTTTAAGACCAATATTATATCTCATTCAGGTCATTTCTGGAATTTCCATTTTGCTGGAAACCTTATAGTACTATTCATGCCTTTCTATTGTACCTTAAAGCCAGTCATTCTAAATGTAAACATGGGGATGGATGCTTCACCTCATGCATGGTGGTAGCAGAAACAGAAGCTCATTTGTTTTTCCAGTTGCACTTCATAATATGTGGAATACTTATCTAGAAAATTAAATTAAACTACTAATACAGTATCACTATCTATATTCATTTAAAAGTACTTCTCAAAATTTTCACCTGGCTATTCTCAAAATAGGTAATAGGCAGTGGTAATGGATCTAGAGAAAATATTGCACCTTGATTAGAAATTTGGTATTTGAATAAGGAATAATATAAAACGCAATACTGTCTTGGAAAAAGATATTCCTCAAGTGAACAATGCCTCCCTAAAGCCTGTTGTTATAGGCAACTAACATGTCTCAGAACCTCTCTTGTTCAAGTTCAGGATTCTACCCAGGAGGCCACTAATCCACAATCTGCATTCTCTTCCAAATGTTTAATGATTGCTGTCACCAAAGTCAAAAGTAGACTACTTTTAATGAAGAGTGTCTTATGAAGGATACTTGTATATAAAAATCCATTGACCTTGATCCTGACACTACATCAATTTCATCAACAACCTTCTCAAACTGTGATTTGATTTTCCTTTTTCTGATCCAGTATCAGTGAGGACAAGAATGAGGCAAGCATCACAAAAATTTGTCTAACAGAATATTCATGGATGTCCCTATGGGAGGACACATAAAAAGGGGGTTTAATATAGAAGACATAAAATATTATCTGCAATGTGCTAATCCTTTCCCTTAAATGTTACTCTTGTCTCTGAAGCAAATATGTAAACCAATGTATTTAGGTAGTCTGGAAGATATGCATGCCTTTTTCCCATTTCCAAAGATACTGTAATGTTTAGTGGAGAAATAAAATAATATTTTTATATGTAAACTTTTACTGTCTTATGGATGAAGTTATTTTCCATTATTATATTAGAATTCTATGTTTGTGAGGTAGGGGAGAAGAGAAGTGGGAGAGAAGGAAAGAAAGAGAGGGAGAGATCCATCTATGTTTTTAAACACATTTAGGGAATAAGTAAGACAGTATAACTCTTAAAATTTGATTCTATTTGGATTCTGATTTTTTATCTTATACCAAACCCTTTACTTTTAATGTATCTTTGAGGTAATGATAACTGTTGCATATTATGAAAGAAAATAGTATGTTGAGATTATGAAACAAAATGATTTCTTCACCATTAAAATGTAGTGATTGTTAAAACAGTACCAAAGTAAGGAACAGAATTATTGTAATAGACTATCTTTCAACAATGTCTTCTCTTGGGCCAGGAGATGGCTGAGCAAGAAAAGGTGCCTGCAACTAAGCCTGGCAGCCTTTTTTTATCTCCAAGGCTTATATTATATAGAGAAAACCAATTCCCAGATATTGTTCTCTGACCTCCACATGTGTGTTATGGCATACACATTCCTGTGTATATGCATAGGCATGCACAGTCCACAAAATAAATAAATATATGAAGGGAATTGTTGAAATATATTGCTTAACTTCATTCTCCGTATATAATCACAAACACACACACACACACACACACACACACACACACACACACAGAGTGAGAGAGAGAGAGAGAGAGAGTAATGTAGCCAATCATAGTAAAATTATGTGTCATTGGTACCCTGAAAATGATGTTCTTCTTTCTCAAAATTATTTGCCTCAATTCAGAGAATCTGTAGTGTTACTTAGTGTCCCAAATCTAAAATTAGTTTGGAGCTGCTGAAATAAGACCATCCCCTATTATCATGCAATAATCTAACCAATGACAAATATCCTAAGGGACATTCAGAGAGAAAAGTGCACACACTGCATAAAACAATGGAAGTGGTTTGGATAAATATATGAGCAAGCCATACTAACAACCACAGAAACTGGAAGACACAGATGATCTTTTTCCTGGAGCCACCAGAAGGAGTCTGTTCCTGACCTATTGCCCTTTCCCGGCAGGTTTCTGGCTTTGGTACAGTGATAAAATGCACTGGAGGTATATTTGAGCACTGTGTTTTTGGCTGTGGTAGTATCAGCCACTGGATCTAATAGACCATAACTCTGCCTTTGTTCAGGCGTTCCCTCTGCAATTCCTCCACTGAAAAAAAACAAGAATGCTATGTGTTCCCAGAGCACTTATGTCCCAGGACTTACTTCATCAACTTTACTGTCCTTTGCATTGTGGCATTGTGTTTACATGGCTACTGAATTATTTCTAATATTTCACAATGTCCCTTTTCAGCTTTCTTTGGGAATTTATTATTAATATTTATTATTAGGAAAGAGTCAGAATTGTGTGTTTCCCATGGAGGACTGCTTCTATGACATCTCAATGCTTGAACAAGTCCCTCCACTGAGAAATTACATCTGATGTTCTTGATTAACTTCCAGACATTTATTTAGAAATCACTTTATTAATTGAATTCTTAAAACTAGTGGTTGTGTCACTTGCCAAAATATGTGTTCCAGGAAAAGAGGGAAGGATCAAAGCCATGTAAATAGATGGAGTAGAAATCAGTTGGTAGAGCATTTTGGTGGTCAATAGGAGTTCTCAGAAGAATTTCTACCATATCAATTCTACACCTAAAAGTAGTTTAAGGCAAAAAGAAAAATTATGCTAATGTGTAATGAATTAACAAAAGTCTCTGAATATAATTGCCACATAACTATTTCTCCATATAAGCATTCCTACTTCATAAAGGAAGTATATATATATATATATATATATATATATATATATATATACACATCCGAGAAGCAATGTCTTTAGAGACAGCATCTGAGATGTCACAATAAGTAATTCAGACTTATTTCCTGTTTTCCAATTAGTACATTAAGGAAACTGCCTGCACTGTTGCTATCTTGTTATGTGGAATTAACATTATATGGGCTGTTGTGTCCATCATGATCCTATGTTTCCCAATGCTAAAAGGGAGCATGAACAAAGATAGTTTCATGCAGCTATGAAGAGAAATACATACTATGGAGTTTTGGGCATAGCATATATTAGGTAGTTTTGAGGTTCTGAAAAAAAATGGTCTCAACTTCATGTCGTGCATATTCCTACAGCTGGAGATATTTTATCTGAAACAAGATTTTATCTTCTATGAAAGGAGACATCATTGGATGTACTTGAAGAGTCTTGTTTTAACAATGCCTCTTACTGCTTCTTATTCCCTCAAACTGTGCTATGAGTACTAGCTGCCTTGCCTGATTCTGTAAGTCAAGAGTAAGACAATTCTAAACCATCTACATGTGATGTCATCATATAGAAACTGCTCTTTGCATAACCATCTTTCAGGAAGCCATGCATGTTTTATGGCATGACATTTCTTGCATATTTGTGCTCAAGCACTTTCTTTAAACTTGTGCTTGATGATTTTCCCCCCAGGAGAGAAAAACATGTTTATAGTTTGCAGCTTTAGGAACTGTATCTAGAAAATATAAGATCAAAGTACTTGAGTAAGAGGACAGCTTATTTTTTCTTTTAAAAAAATAACTTACTTGAAACAAACATTAGAATATATTAGTACCCTTAGGAATCTTCTGAGTGAAGCATAAATAAGTAGAGGCATATAATTAATAGAGAAGTAGCATTCTAAACATATGCTCTAGTTTCTTTCAAAGTGATTTAATTCATCTGTACTCATTAACAAGGAACAGGTATGAGATACAATGATCAGCTGATTTTATCCACAGAGAAGAAGATACTGAGATGTTGCCTATTATTTTTGTAAATACTTGCATTTGATGGATACCATCAGAGAATGTATATTATTCTTGGAAAATATTTATCAAGCACAACTCTGAAACACAAACTATAATACCCCAAATAGTACAGTCATTTCTAATGTGTAACATCACAGAAGAAATATGGAAGTTATCTCCCAAGTTCTTTGATTGCCTTTCAAATTATAGTGAACAGTTTCCTGTGCCATATTTGGTATGTCTGAAAGATGGGTTTTATTGGGTCATAACAGTGGGAGGAAAAGGGAAATTGTAGAGGTAGAAAGTCTATTATGATCAAATACATCATGTGCTGTGCAGTTGGACCTAATACAGATCAGGTTATATAAACTTTCATAGTAAATAAATGGACTCAACTGGGTGAAAGGGCCTTCTTATTACCATGAATACTGAAGCAAAGGCAGGAAATTCAAAGAGAATTATATCATCAACAGCCATACTGGACACATAGTAAGTAACTGTAAGGTCCTGCGATTAAAAAAACAAAAATTAGTGAGAGAGAGGAGAGGAGGAGGGAGGAGAGAGAAGAGAAAACCTGGAGGTAAAGAAAAACATAAATGGGAAGAGGGAGGCAGGAAGGGGCAGAGGAACACAGAGAGTGTTAGAAATGAAATCTCTGGATTATGTGCCAACAATCTAATTCTGAATCTGATTCTGGAATATGGATAGAAAGGTAGAATACTGGAAGAAGTCTCCAAACTATGAGGAATGGGTGCCCTATCTCAGAGACAAACTGAGCAGAGAGAACTCAGAGAAGTAGAGAAGAAGTCTAGAAGTCCTAGAATGCTCATGCTCTCCCAAACATCTGTAATCTTTTACTCTATTTCATCTCAGAGATACCTTTCTTATAATAGTATGCAGATATCTATATTCTTGGAATGAAAATGACCAAATAGTTTCAGTTATGAATTTGATCTCACTAGAAGTGTCAGGATTCCAGATTCCAAATCTTTTCCAAGGATATTGAGACACACACACACACACACACACACACACACAGAGAGAGAGAGAGAGAGAGAGAGAGAGAGAGAGAGAGAGAGTCAGTTCGTCTTCACTGTCTTTGTCCTGCTAACTCAGGGTTCCTGGGCGATGGATTTATGATACTCCAGCTTATTATTTACTGCATGTCTTTACTTACATCACTTAAGTGTAACCTAAAGCTTCATTCATTGTGTTTTTTTCTCTGCTAACCAATGTCCCTGGGCATGTACTCCATTTTTTTTGTTCAATTTTTTGAAAATAGATTTCTGTCTCACATAATATATCCTGATTATGTTTTCCCCTTCCTCAATTTCTCTAATTTCATCTTTACCTTTTTCTGTCTAGATCTATCCTCCTGTCTCTCTTAGAAAGGAAACAATTATCTAAGAGATAATAACAGACTAAAAATAGAGACAAAACAAAATCAAACACATTGGAATAGGTCAAAAAAGTACACAAGAAAACACACAAGAAACAGATATAGACACAAAGATCCATTTATTCATACAATCAGGAATTTGTGTTGTTAAAAACACAAAAAACTAGAAGTCACAAAAAAAGACCTATAAGAAAAAATGGAAAACAAAATTAAAACAGAGAACACTTTTTTCTCATATTCATTTATCTTATTAACACCATTTACCAAGCTCCTCCTAGACCAATGCAGAGAGCCTTTAAAATAGCTATCTGTCAGCCAAAGTTTAAAAAGTCCCAGTCTATAAAGTACTGTCTTTAAACTGATGGAGAGATGAGAAACATACAGAACACTCAGAAAAAAAATTTAGAGAAGATTATAATTAATAGATAACATGGAAAAAGAATAAGAGGAGTCTGGGCAAAATAAGGGTTGAATGTAATGGCAGAAGTCAATACAGAGCAGAAATAGGTTAAGTGGCTAATGTTGGTAGGTTTCATTTGGAAGATAAAAATTGCAAAATTCAAAAGACAATAGTGGGTTTGATTAGGCCAAAGTCACAATCATGGTATTTGAACAAACACTGTTGGACAATAGTATTCAAGACTTTTGAGTGCTAAGTCAGCTATCAAGGCTCCCATAGAATATTGTAAAGAAGACAGATCATTGCTGGGCAGTGATGATTGAATTCTTTAATCCCAACACTCTGTAGTCAAAGGTGGGTGAATATCTAAATTTCAGGCCAACCAAGTCTACCAAAAGTTACAAGGCCACTAAGGCTATGTGCACACACACAAAAACAAAACAACAAAAACAAACAAACGAAAAACCAAACTTGTCTCAAAAAAACTAAAAAAGTAAACCAAACCAAACCAACCTACCATGTTATAGGTCAGAGATTTTTCTTTTGATTTTCAATAGGAGATGATACATAGTATAAACTGAACTTTCTAAAATACTTTGCCTACTGTGATAATAAAATATGGGGACTGGAAAGGACACCAGTCAATTTTGCTCATCATCAATGATATGAGATGTTAGTGACTCAGAACAGGATGGGAGTAACAGAAGAGACAGAAACTGGTTAGATTTCATGTGTTTTATAGAAGTGTGGTTAGTATGGCTTTCAGATAAATCTCATTTGTAAATTTCAAAAGACATAGAATTATTCTAAAAAAAAGAAATGTCTGTAAAAACATTAGCTGATAGCAATGCCAGAGATTCCTGTTAGACACCTTTTATGTTATCCACATAGCATATTGCTTCATGCACACTACTCATACTTCTGCAGGTCAGAAGTTCAGGTGGGCTATCTGCTCTCACCCATGTGTTTCTCAATGGCTATAATGAAGTACTCATGGGATGTGGCTTCTTGTCTATAGCTTAAGGGAAAAAACTATTTCCAGAGTCATTCAGCTTGTTGGCAGTGCAGGCTCTCTTGGATATACACTGAGATAGTTTTCTCTGTGGCTCTTAATAGAGGTATCAGCTCCTGGCCATTCTCCATCCCCTTTCCATCCTTAGAGACAGTTCCATTTCACTGAATCACATCCAGGCTCTCTGACTCCCTATGTCTTTTCCTCCTTTCTTGCCAGCCTCTGAAAGCTCTCTGCTTTTAGAGATCTAATGTCCTCAGAATAGTTTCATGCCAATAAACTTCTTTTCTTTTCTTTTTTATACAAAAAGAAAATGTAATCACTGAAGCACACTTGGACTAGCTGAGGATGAAAAGTTGATGGTCAAGAAATTGTCCTTATATCCATGTGTAAATGTAGAACTGCAGGTAAATGTATGAAAATACAGCAGCTAGAAGTTGGGCTTCCATGTGTTCAGTCATAACGTATGCCTTCACCACATCTTCCTGAAGCAGAGGGACTTGCTGAGTGAGTCTCAGCCAAAGGCACAGATGGAGCCACTGACACAAGGTCAGACTTTAACATCTTGCAAATCACCTAAAAAAGAAAAAATCCATGACTCACAGTATCAGATATATCCAAGTGGATCCATGATGACCTGCTTGAACTGGATTAAAACTTTTCTTCCTAGAATGTTTGGATGCCATCACTTATAAGAAACCTGTAATATGGATATAGTGTATGGCAAAAGATTCCATTTTCAGTAAAATTGGGAAATAGTGAACTGGAAGCACTGGGAGTGTTAGAGATGCCTAAGGAGGTAAAGATTAGCTTCTTATCATGCCTGATGTCCTGAATTTGATCTCTAGAACCTATGCAGTGCATTCAAAAGAAATAAATACCTAAAACTATAAGGATTCTTTTTTAAAGGTGTATACTTGATTTTGAAATTTCTGTCAAAGCAAAGTTCTACCTGGAATCTTGAATTGAACAACTTTTATACATATCATCTTTAAAATAAAAGCCTCCATACTTTATCAGTATAAGGAAAACAAAACAAAAGAAAAAAGTCCTTCACCACTGCAGTGAAAATCTGAGGGAACTCCTGTTTCTTACATCCCGCCCCATTCTTAGAGGAACTCACTATTATCATGCTGTTTAAATAGTTTTGTGTCAAAGAAAAATTACATCTAACAATATTTTAACCAGGAAAAATTTTTTATAGGCTTGAACTAATATTCAGCTTCCATTGGATACAGACATAAGACTGCTCTTTGAGATTATATTGAGCATGTCTGTCTCCTGAATGGAATAGTAAGTAGTTAGGAAGGACACCCCAGGACTTATATCACTCATCATCTGGTGAATTAATTAACCTGAGGCCTAACTAATGGAAAGCTATTTTGCTGTTAGGGGTGATTAATTAACAAATTCTCCTACTTAAGAATTAATGCTTATATATGCACATATATATTAACGCATCAATATGTGTATAATTTATTTTATCATGCATAATTACTTAAAATAGTAAGTTCAAATTGTTTTAAAGGAGTTTAAATAACTTAATATAAATGGAAAGAAATAGCATCTTCCTGGAAGTTTCAGAAGCTAAGAAATAGTCCTCATAGTCACATAAAATAAACATCTACAGAAAAGACCATGAAGCCCAGAAACTGTCTTCTGGTTAAAATCACTAGTCTTAACTCCGGAAGACATGAAACATGAATTTTAGAATAATTGTAAGACCTTTTTGTGCCACAAAACAATCTCCGTGGACTGCAATGGAAATGAAGTAGGAGAGAATGTGAAGAGATTGGGGGATTGTCAATAGCTCTTAGACTGGTTCTGCCTTGTTTAGTTTAGTTTGAATTATGGAGAGAGAAATAGAGCCAATTTTGTGCTTTGGGATAACTAAATATTGTTGACTCAGGTGTTAATTTCGATTCTGTCAAACTTAATAGCACACAGACATCCAAAGGCAGGAAATTATTCAGATGATTGTCAATCTAAAACTTGAGTTTACAGGAATGTAAGTTTCTTGCTGCAAGGTGAAGTTATGGCTGAGACTGCAAAATAGCTCCTGGTATGTGAAGAATTGCCTTAATGAAAAAAAATATTTGTTAAGCATCATCTAAATTGAATGGTTCAATTAAAGACAATTGAGAGAGTATCAGGAGAATGTAAATGTTCTCTTCCTGAAGAAAGTCAATAAAACAATGAAATATTATAGAAAAGCCAAGGATCCATTGATAAGAAACACTTGCTCCCTTTGTTCTGTGTACTAAGTTGTTTTTCTTTTCTTCATTTTTTTTCTTAATTTACTGGGCCTCTATTGAAGTTTTATAATGCAAAATTCTCCTTTAAATCTGGTGCCTCACATCTATTAAGAAATAAAAATGTTTACAAACATGGAAAAATATTACTGAGATATATTTTCCCCATTGGGGCCTGTTAGTGATATGTCAGATCCAAAGCAAGCTTCATGACTATCTTCTTCCCAAGTCCGCTTTCTTTTATCCAAATGAATAGAATACCAGCATTTGTCCTGGCTTATGGATGACCAAAATGAAGATTTTGCTTTTCAGATACTGTGGTAAGGGGTTTGGACCATGAAACAAAAATATGTTTGGTGACAACCAGTGATACATCTCTATCCTTTTATTCAAGATTAAAACATAGCTATTGGCAACTCTATCTTTTCTTTAACTAAATTTTGCCCTCCTTCTTGGTCAAATGGTTAGTGTATATCGATAGGGAAAACTAGGTTACTAGTTGTTTTGGGAATATAGACCATTCTTAGTGAAAAACAATGTTGGAAAGATCTGAAATCTCTCATTTTAAACTTCATTTTCTTATCTACACTTACCTGTAAGATAATCAAAATGCTCTTTTTATAAGATAAAATTTAAGTTCACATAGAATATATATAATGATGCCTAAGTATATTTGTGAATATGTACTATTCATGTATATAGCTATATACAGCTATGTGTAGATATGTTGCAGTCTTATAATCAATCATTTGTACTATAGATCCTAATTGGTCTTAAAAATTAGTCAGATAATATTTATCGACTTTGTAAAAACATAACATTTCTTACATACTACTTTTGTTTAAAACTTATTCTCTTAACAAAAGCAGACAACTCCTACTATTTTGCTTTTCTCAAAAAGAATACTATCTGTACAACAATTGTATCTACAATTTTGACAATACAGAGATGCTTTTCTGTATAAGGTTTTCCATTTAGCTAGAAGTAGAACCAACATCATTGTATCCCCAGGGTTTTAAGAACACTCAGGAGAAAACTCCTAGGAGATTCAGCTACAAGCAATAACAGATAGTCTACAACATCCTCATGGGACTGTGAAAAATATGATTGGATGTCACTACTATGTAGCTAAGGAAACTTCAGATTTTATATCTTTTTAAAAAGTGTTTATGAAATTAGCATGTGTTTATTGCAAAAATAATAGGAAGTGTTTATTTAATAAACACAATACTGATTATCTCCTATAGACAGCAAACTGTGACTGATGTAGCATAGATCATATCAAATTTTACCACTATCCTGTCTTATAAATGAACTTTACATAAACTTGAAAATATCGATGATAAAGAAAATTGTATTTTATATGTTTTCAGGCATATATGACTACATCCAAAGGCTGATTCTTTAGAAACTGTGTTAGATATTTCTCCCGGACCCATATTCTGCCTTTTGAAGAGCAGAAAACATGACTTTTCAACTTAGATTAAATATACATTAAAATATGCCTGAAATATTTTTCTCATACCTCTCAATGTATTAAATGGCATTCATTTGAAAAAACTTTCAACATGAATCAGTCTTATTTGAGCATTGTATTTATAAAGATAAGGAAATGGGTGATATTTGAAAAACCAAGAATGTTTAAGCCTTTTCCTCCCAACACAAATACAGATTTTTAAGTTTGAGTGCATTTAGGATTTCAAACACAGGAGAACATTTCTAACCACAGGAGAAAACTATTGCGTGATGTATGTACTCTGGTTCTGCATACAACTCACTGAATCAAAACTGTTGTGTGGTTCAGTATTTTCCCAAGTGATTGTCACTGACCCTTCTTCAATTTTAACCACTCTTTAAAAAACAAGATTTTATATTACAAGATAGTAAGCCATCTTTCTCAACTGAATGTTTTATTTTTAAATTTCTTTTTTAATGCATATATATACATATACATTTAGGACCATGGCATCTTCTCCTAGAATTACTGTTGTTTCATATACGGTATGTTTCTTTAGTGTGTGTGTGTGTGTGTGTGTGTGTGTGTGTGTGTGTGTGCTTAATAATAAAAACTAAAGAAAGAGAGACCATAATTTCTAGAGGGAACAGTTGGACACATGGGAATGGTTGGATGAGAATATAAAAATAAGAAAATAATGTACTATTTTAATAATAATAATAATAATAATAAACCAAGATACTACAATGTGGTGATAAAATGTCAGTTGAGAGGTCTTATATTCTATCTGGTCTTCTGTATAGACTCAGCCCTGCTGTTTGTATCCTGCTATAATGAGATGTGATGAGCAGTCCAGTAACACTCAGGTACTTCAGGGTTTTTAAATCGTTAGACTTAAATCATTGATTCAATGATACTATAGAAATTTACTGAAATGGAAAAGAAAAAATATTTAATAAATTTTCTCTGCAACAGCCAAAAGAATGGTTTCTTTTCCATTGAGTTAGGACAAGATCACAATTAGTCAAAGTTAATTCCTCCAATGGAATGTAAGGAAAATATGCCTTCATTAACGATTATCTGTGTAATATTACTTGAATTTGAAAAAATTTTCATAAATTAACTGTTATCTTAACTTTTACAATGGTCAAAAGTTGTTCTTTTTCTTTAGCCTCTGAATGATTTGTCTTGTGGTAAACAAAGAAAGACAAGAAGTAATCAATAACTCCCTATTTATATATAAAGAAAATAAAAATAAAAAATTAAAGCATGATTTTAATATATCATTGTGAAAATTGGGAAGATGGTTCATAGGAACTTATCTTGATGAGAACTCAAGTTTTGTTCCTAACACCCACATCAAACAACTCAATTTTAACACAAAATACCTTAGATTGTCTTCTAGACTCTACAGTCACCTTAGCATACATGTGCACAGTCCACACACACAGACACACAATACATACATTTTAAATTTTAAAATAATTTTTAATATTCCATTTAAATATGCAAATTTCCATTTTGACTAACAGAGCAGAACTTAAATCATGAAGAGGTTGAGTTTAATAGCCAAGCAATTAATGGCAACTATGCATATATGTTTGTAGGTATTAATTAATTAATCTGTAGTCTTTCAAGAATTATTAAGATAATTCTTTACCTATATACTACTCTTTCATTAAATCTTAGCTATATTTTAATGGGTTTTAGGAATGAAATGAACAATAGAGCCGTCTATGGTTGATGGAAGAAAATATTGTTATATTAATAGAAGGTACTTAACTGAACAAGTACACAGCTATGTGCACTTGAATGTGTATTCTAATATTTTAAGTCCCACATGGACAGTTATAGTTTTCTTGGATGGAGATTTATACTCTAATCACAGGTATAACTGAGCCCCTTTTAGATTCTGGCTCAATCCACGAATTCTGTGGCCTGATATAAGGTGTTCAGGGGAAAAGATTCTCTTGTGTAAATTATGGTAGGGGAAGCAGGAGGCTTCATTTGAAGGACCAGAATATAAATTGGGTATTTTGCTTTGCTGTTATTGGAATGAACAGTAGTAGTCAGTAGTCTGTGGTAATCTAGGGAGATTTAGTCAACACCAGCATTTGGTTTTATTGTGTGTACATTAAGTTTTGACTAGAAAAATCATCATTTTGTCACCAGAAAAACAGTTGACACCTCAAGCTTTGTCAGTCTCAGCACCCTTAGCAATTTTTCTACCTAATAACTCTCCTGTGAGGATAGCCCATTGCTTTATGTGACATCAGGCAATGTCACTGAACTCTCTCCACTCTCTGTTTTAGGAGCATCTCCTACTCACCCATTCAGATTCTGTTGTGATTATAAAGTCAACTTCTAAACATTTACAGACTGAAAGCAACAACTTCCCCTACTCATGAACTATTTTATTATCTTGTAGAAAACTTACAGCACTTTCAAAAAACAAAATACTTTAGTCTTCATACACATTCAGTGAAATTAACTATATATATTCAAATAAACTCAAAAATTTTAGTAATGTTTTCTGTTGTAAACTTATTAGCCAAGCTTTTATTTTTCTACATTTTTAATTATTAAAGAAATAGTAGCATAAGTTATATGTCTATTACCTTAATATATTCATAATCTCTTTAATAAATGAAAGACAAGATCTTTATTTTACAAAAATAATAACATTTTGCAAAGTATAATTAAACAAATAGTGGTATTATAGTAAAAATTAATAAAATCCTTAGATTCCTAATTCTGGATTGTAGTCTCAAAGCTTGACACAATGTTATAAGAATAGAGAAGCTTCAACTTAAGACCATGATTAGAATGAGAAATTAAAGACTAAAGAAAAGTCCAACAACTTCTCTTTGCCTCTCTTTCCTACTAAGTTTTTGTTGATTTTAATTCTTTACTGTGTTACTGGTCAAAAACAGGTCATCATACATGCCAGCCACATCAGGCACATGCTCTAGCTGTGAGCTACATGCACAGCCTTGCATTCATTTCTTAATCATAAGAGTACCTTAATGGCATGAGCTTTCTATTGATACTTAAGACTTTAAGAAAAAATGGAGAAGTAGTTTTGTTTTACTGGTCTTAAAAGACCTCATATTTTCTGATTCATTGTATGAGGGTCTTAAATGTTTAATTAGGAATGCTGATAATAAAACTTAAAAATTATTTTCACATAGTCTTCCTACATATTGTATTTCAGTTAACTTTCCAAGCACTTCTTCCCTGGTATATTGCTATACATTGCTAATTAATTTTCCTACTTCCAGGTTAATTCTTCAACAAATAATATTTCTTGCTGTTAAAACTATTTTGGTCATGAAATTTTCCTATCTAAATGTTGCCTATCACCCATCATTGAGCCTACCAAAAGAAAACTTTGGTAGGTAGTATATTTTTTATTGTATATTTTAATAATTCATGCTTTGCCTACCATTGTTTCATCACAGTTCATCACCCATATCTTCACTATTCCAGGCATACTATAACCCTGGCATATCTTGAGAGGAGGTCAATTTCTTACATCCTATGACCTTGATCATACTATTCCCACAACCCAGATTGGCCTCTCTTTTGTTTGATCTAAAATGGATAGGAATGACAATTCATAGTTAAAGATGACTTCTATGTACATTATCTAAAACTAGTCTTCCCCAGTCTTTTAATGTATTTAGATTATTTTTTTCCATTCACCCTTCTTTGTAGGCTTCTTAATATACTGTATGACCACTACAGCAATATTTATTATGTTGTATAATAACTTTCAATAAGTTAAGTCTTATTAAGACCTGTGGGTTTTTTCTTGTCTTCTTTACAAGAGGATCAGGTAGTAAGGGAATTTATTCTTCTTTTTCTTCTTAGTGGTGCTGTCTCTACTATTTTATCTTTCATTTGTAAACCTCCCTACTACTATAACCAATAGCAGTCTCCAATTCACAGTTACCAGCACATTCTCTCTTACATGCATCCACTCACAATGATTTCTATCTAGTTTTCTTGGCATTTATAGCAAGAAATAGAAAAGAGAAGCAGGAGAATGAAATGTGAATCCATACACAGTTCTTCTGAAAATTGGCTTTATCACTATTGTCTCACTGAACAAAGAACTATCTGTGAGAATATTAGCAAACTGATTTACATGGCCATTGTGAATATATGACAGCAATATGTGACATATAGAAAGTCTAATATCACTATTGTATTTGGTATTCTCTCAGGGAACACATATGCTGACATATGAGCTATATCAGGAAAATCTAACATAGACATGTACCTCAGAGGGAATATCATGGTCATTAGCACATGCTCAAAACTGCACTGAGTTCAAACCACAGCTCTATAGCTTGGATAAGAAAGCTAAGCTCTCTATGAAACAATTTACAATATGCTAGGTGGGAGTAATAACTCTTCTCATTTCATTGAGTTGTAAATGAGTTAACACATATAAAATATTTAGCTTTTGTGGTAGGCTGCTGTGCCACTAATATGAGCCGCGTTAAGAAGTGCCTGTGGAAGTTTTTCTGTAGTCTACATTTGATTTTTCTTGTCCCTATCCTCATTCATGCTATTGTCTACTCCCACATATGTTCATGTGTGCAGATTTTCTGACCTTCTCTTCTAACATGAAGAAAACATGGACAGATTTTAAAATTTCAGCCCGATAAATTCTGAAAGAAAATGACCTTTCCACCATGAACAACACTGGCCACGGTCTTCTCATTTTGTTTCAGTTTATCCACCAGAGAAACCTATGGCCTGGAGCTTACCATGGGTCAGTGAATGGGAGGCAAACCTTTAAAATCTAAACGTTAAATTTTCTAAGAATCAACAAGCCCACATACATCAGCCATTCAGTAAAAATAAATAAATAAATAAATAGATAAATATAAATAAATAAATAAATAAATAAATAAATAAATAAATAAATAAAAATTGGCTTTCTTATTAACCCTGTTCTGTTCAGGCCTTTCAGGAATGTTCAAAGACATTCCCTGCTATGTTGGCTTACTGCCTTGTTTATGTTCAGCATGAGGAAAAACAAATCAGGTGATAGTGTGGGGAGGCAGTTGGCTAATCAATTGTACAAATATCTGTTTGAATGCATTTAATGACAGCGGCATGTGACAATAGGTAATGAAAGGAGAGATTTGAGAGAAGATCAAATTCTGAGTGAAATATAAGCTGACCTTTTAGAGTATGCTCAGACATAAATTTTAAGATACTCTTTGCAAAATGGGCCTGATAAAATCTATTATCATATATCACAGAAGTTCTAAAGTTGGGAGTTAAAAAAAGAAGGTGATTATGTTTTCTAAGTTAAGACAATCTGAAATCCTGTTTGGGTAGCCTATTAAAATCACTGTCCTTTTCCTAGAGAAATGGCATTTTCTATTAACTGTATTTTAGGCATTGGATGTAGGTTATCTAAAGCAAGACAATTTATCCTTGGCAAAGTACTTTTTCCAAGCACATGATTTGAAAAGGGCAACTTATCATACTTTGAAAGTAAAATTGGTGTTTCCCATGATATTGGATGTCATGGATGTAAAGTACAGAAATACATAATTCATGTGTTGTGGCTCACTGATTAAGAGAATAATTGACCATATGGACAATACTAAAATATAGACAGTTTTGAAATATTTGCCAGAATGTTCTGAGTGTGCTCATTCACCTTAGGTTTTAGAGATCAAGTTCCATTTATTTGACTAGACTTTACTCACCGCACCCCACCCCCATCCAGAGGCAGAGTCCTAAGGTTTATATTTTCAGATAAACACATCGTGAGACCACCAATGTTTTCATAAATATAGATGCAAAAGACCCAGAAACTAGTAGATCAACTGTATTTCCATGGTGACATGCATTAAACAAATACAAAAATGATTTCCTGGATATTTGGTTAACAGAGTCAGGTCAAAGCCTGTTTGAAATTCCCAAAAGTTTGCTGGTGACGTTCATGATAGGTTCTTTAGTGGGAGAGAAGGACACAAGAATGCCCAAAGGACTTTGATACAGGAAAAGAGGCACACGTCCTCAGAACTTCCCCTTCGTGTTTTGCTGTTGGGAAAAAAAAAATCATGTACTTATTTTGCACCTAATAAATATTTCAGATTCATTTATGAATAATTAGTGCAGTTACCACGCTTTTGTAAAGTCACAAGGTGAAGGAATGAAAAAGGAAAGTACATTCTAGGTTCTGAGCCTGTCGCTAGCACATCGCTGGAAACCCCTTCTGTCCTCACAATAGATTAACTACCCTCTGTGCATACTATATTTTTGTTCAGCTCTTCCTATTCTGAGTCTGGACTGAAGCAGTCGTTATCTGTGGCGATGCCTGGGTGATTTTCAAGCTGAGCACTACCCACCCAAGTAGCTGTGATACCGGCTTTCACTGAAGCCTTATTACTCTTAAAAGAGCAATTTGGTTGGCTGCACGGCTATTAGGATCACACAGGCAGCCTGAAAGCTGTCAGTACAACTGCTTCTCATCTTTTTCACACAGTTCTGACATCTCTTCTCTTTTCTGCTGGACACACATTCCTGTTTTTATCATTTTCAATCAAGTGCACGCAGGACGCTGAGGAATATTCCCACTGAAAGCAAAGTGGAGAGCAGGCATGATTTTACAGCTCCTGAAGTGGAATCGGTGCTGACTGCAGGCTGAGGAGCAGGAGCTGGATCGGGGAGAAATGTAGCTTGGCTTAGGACTACATCAGGGAGCTGCTACTTCAGCTTCTAAAGATGGCAAAACAACACCTACCTCCGGCATCTCAATGATTAATGATATTTTCATAACCGGGAGGGAAGAAGATGTAAGAAATTTTATAAAATTCACTTGTGGAAATGTTATCATTCGAGAAAGTGGAGAAAATTACTAGACTCGAACTTCTCTTCGTTTTGATGCTTTTCTGCTCTGGACCAACTCTATGCAAGCTGACCAGGACCCCCTGGAAGGGCAAACCTTGGAAAGGGGGTAAGTGATGAAAGTTTCATGTTAAAGGTCTAAATGGGGCAAGCTAGGGAAAAGTAATGGCAACTTGCAACAGCTCAAGAGAGAGGAGCGGTTTCTGTCTGAAATCGGATTTTTATTTCAGGAAAAGGGATCTGTGTGGTAGGTGGAGTGGAGGAAGAGTTGCTGTCTCTCTTACTGATATAAATATGTGTTTGCAATTTGGGAGATACAGGGCTTTCAATGCATTATAGTGATTGTTTCCAGCAGGGAGACTCTGGAGCCAGATGCATGCTGTTTGAGTGTAAGGAGATGTTTGCTCTCTTTAGGAAGCTGTATTTTTAAAAAATTAAAATAGATTCTGAATATTCTCAAGTTCTTGGCAGGTGTTGTGAAATGATCAGAGGCATGTTCAGAGAAACAGTGCTACCAGCACTAAATCTGTGGCTGACTCTATCACAGTTGATGTGTTAATAAAGATAAATTGTGTTAACTTTAGTCAAGGAGGTATCTGCTGAATGAGGAAAGAGGCTTGCAGGCTCTGGAGCTTGGTCATGGATTTTCTTGGGCTGATGAAAAAAACTGAGCTATGGATTTTTGAGACTTTGAATCTACCCTTTTTCTTAGTTCATTTGGTTCAGCCTCATCCAGTGACATTTGTTTATATAAACACAAGTTATCAAGGTACGTGTTCTGTGGATGGATTCAGTAAGCTAAAATGATGCTGCAGAAATATCCCAGGAGAGTGTGTACAGTGTAGGAAAAATCTTGATATTAGATTTCTGAGGATATTTTGCGCCTAAACCTTTCTTTTATGTAATATTTTATCTTACCACTAAAAATGTTTTCTAAATCTGTACCCCCTCCGACCACACACCTTTGCTTTGATATCATGTGATGATCTGAGGTTCAAGAGAAGCAAGTTCATTAACAAGAAATTTAATAATTTATCACAATATCTCAGCAGGATTCTCTAAATATCCTAGCCCTTACAGTTTGATCTTTTCCCTTTATCCTTTTAATGCTTTACAGATGTTGCAAATCTTCTGCCTACATACCTTCCAGAGAGAAGATCCAGCACACACTTAGCTTAGACCATGGGTGCACATCCACTAGAAGAGTGGTGGGCCAAATCATCCTGGGCCTTGTAAATTATATCACCCCATTACTGTATTGCTCAGTTATCAATGGATTTTTCACTTGCACACACTGCAAGCTGTTATTTATGTTAGCCTGCGTGGCAGCTTTAGGTGGCTTGGGATCAAAAGATGTATGGCTGTATCGACTCCAAGAGATGTCAGAAGTGTTAACTTATTTTTCTTATATACAGTTTTCAAAGACAGTCAGTAGTTATAAGATGTCAAAGTTTAATTTCCTGTGTTAAACTTCAGCAGTGGATGCAGACCTCTCAAAACCCAGTGAGAATGTTAAATAGCTGTTAGGTTTTTAGAGGAGTGTTGACCTAGTCAAAATGCTTGTGCATGTTCCCAGACAGTTATTCATTCCACACAGCTTCACATACAGATGCATGAGATTTCATTTGTAAATCAGGTCTGGAATGTTTCGTCTCTGAACATGTCACTACTTTTTTTCTGATGTGCTCTAACTAGCTCAGCTAGAAATATGCTAGCTCTGCTGTATGATGATGTGACTCAGTCAAGTTCAGGAATAGGCAATCATAGCAATGTATTTGATTCATTGTTAAAAGGAATCTTGCCTGTGTGGAAAGGCCAGGCAAGTTACTAGAAAACTTTTGATGTGTTGCCTGCACTTTGAAATAATTTCCTTTTCAGTGCCTCTGTTTATCATTGTATATGCAATGCATAAATATGTTGCACAGACTCAGGGCTTTTGAAAATGCAGCCTTGCCTTGGTATGCATATGTACATGTTGTAAATATTTATTTATTCATGAGCTTGGCTATTGATGGTGGTGTGTTATTTTTCATTAGGTTGTAAAATCCTTACTTTTTTCCTTGGCATATTATGAAGTCTTTAAAAGAATATTTTGAAGTTTTTTTTTTAATTATTTTTACTTTGTAGGAATTAGGGATCTTTTGTTCAATTTTAATATATCTGACAGAGCTATGTTATGTATGGGGTAGAGATGAAAGAGGTGAAGCTTTTTAGATATAATTGCTTGGGAAGCAATATTCTAAAAGTTGTTATTTTGTTCTTCTGTTTGCTTTATGGCACCACTATCTGAATGAACCTGCTTATAAAAAATATTTTAAAAACTAGGGCACTATTTCCTAAAGTCCTGAGCAAAATACTGATAGCCAAGTAAGAGTTTTTCTCAGAAGTGATTGCTGACCTCTCTTTTTGCTCTCACATCACCCATGTGTGTTTGTCTTAATCTGATTGAGCAGCTGTCAACCTCCATATGGCAACCTGCCCACACTGACAATTTCCATTTTTGTTGTATTAATAGGAACCTTCATTCTGAAAGAAGAGTTTATAGGGGAAGAGATGAGAGCTGGTAACACCACAGACCAGTGTGTAGCCATGGCATCTCGAGGGTGGTTGCAGACAGCATAACCAACCATTACAAAACAGATATCTGAACACTGACTTGAAGAAAACTGATGGGAAAATGCTGAACGTTTTCAGCTACCAAGACATTTTTAAGCTTATCAATGAGTGTGACTTTCAAATGTAGGTCAGTAGGCCAGCAGGTTTTCTCCAAGGCATATGGTTTTCTATTTAATCACATTATATAAATTCCCTAAGTTAACGTGGGTGTCCCATCTGATTAGTTCAGAGCATAACTGAAGTGATCATAAAAGTTGGTATTCACAATGCACTCATTGTAAATCCTAATGACCTGGCTGACATCATCATCATTAAAATTAAAAATCCCAATTATTTTACATTCCATTACCCCCAGTGGGAAGAAAGACTAAAAGATAGGCATAGATCTGCACAGACGATTCAGTCACATACTTCTAACACATATAACAAATACATTATATATATTTTATATATATATAATTTTATATATATATAAAATTTCCATTACTGACAACTAACATTAATATGCTTTAATATTTATGGTTGCTCTTAGGGGGAAAGGTTGGAAAGAAGCTGATATAAAACACAGTAGTTTTAAAGTATAGAAATGTCAATGTTGACATTAAACATGAGAGTCAAACTGGAGCATTTCATGTGAGTAAACAATGACAACTCAGAACAGCTACTGATGAAGCTAAGGGGTGGGGCTAAGCCTGACTCTGCTTATGTGCCCTCTCTGAGAAGTGCTTGACTTAATTCTCTAGAAATTTCTTGGAAGTGACTATGGGTTCCTATAACCTCCTCAGTGAAGATGCAAGGGATAACACTGGGAATAGAGTATGAGTTATCAAAAGTTGACTATTCAGAAGCTTCTCTTTCAGCCCCACTCCACCTCACCTTGCTTCCTTTTATAAATTACAGCCACCAACTGTCCACGTCTTTCTTTGCTAAACAAAGAGAGCTTCCCTGGCAGTTATCTTTTTCCCTTTGTAAATGACTGGAATGTATTATGAGCACACACAATGCTGTTGAGTTATTTTAGTTTCTAGTGCACCGAAGCATGCACACAGGATATTCAGAAAGTACCATTATCTTCATGGTCCCATCTAATATGCTGTCAATTAAAGCAGAATTTATTGGAATTTGTGAAGTCCTTTGGACCTTAAAACTTATATATTTTTTTAAAAAACTATTTTATCCTGTTTAATACTTACAAGGACTTTTATCCATCACAATAAAAGTTTTATCCCAGTTAAATGTACTAATGAAAATATACCTTGTTTTGTCAGGAAATCTGCACAGCAGAGTATATCACATAGCATTTGAGGATTGAAGAAATAAATATTTTCACTAATAAAATGTTAACATTTTGGGACTTGAACAATGGCACAGTGATTAAGAACACTGGGTGCTATTGCAGAGAACTTAGAGTTAGTTCTTAAAATACACATGACAGCTCACAATAGTCTGAACCTCTAGTTCCAAAGTCTCAAACACCCTGTTCTGACCACTGCATACATCAAGCATGCACACAATGTTGTACATATATACATGCCAGCCAAATACTCATACATATTAAACAAAAGAAGTAAATTTGACAAGAAATAGTTTTGAACATGACTTAGATTTTGACCAATATTCAATGACCTTAACATGCCCTTCTTGGACTTCTGTACCTTTGATAATACTAGTCCCCAGACCTAATCAGTCAAGTGAAATTTGAATTTCCCTGAAGATTATGGAAGTCAAATAAAGATCTTGGACAGTTCAGAGGGGAATCTTTTAGCTGTTAAGAACAAGGGGATGCATGGATAAAAATGAGACATTATTCTATAAAAATGAAATAAAAAATTACTACAATTAAGGAGCCAAGGTCATTGACACTAGAGGTGTTTATGAAAAGAGGAAAACATCATATTAGACAGATGTTTATATTCCAAAGACTAGAATGTCTGAAAAGCCTAAACTGTTGTGAAAGCAGAAAGTTGTTTTGCAGCCATTTATTTGTAAAGTCCTGGGATCCACCTGCAACACTGGATGAGGAAGCAGCTGGAGATTCCAAATTTCAGACTAAAAATGGGAAAGTGAGACCAAATATCAAAAATCCTTAACTGGAACTTCAAAGGTGGCATGCAATTTTGCCAAAACAAGGCAAACTTCTGTGAAGATTGATCCTTGTAGGAAGAGTGAAAAGTTATTACACTTAGAAATGCCTAGAAAACCATATTTTATTTTTCTTGGGATATCTTTCATTGGAATAGAATTTTTCTATCAGAAATCTTCAGCTGAGTCATTACCATATTAAAACTTTGAGAAAGATTATAGTTGGTTGAGTTTCAAGGAAGAAGGCTTAGCTACTCAAATCAAATGTTTATTATCTTCTCCTTCGTAGCATAGGGTATCAAATATCTCAGTTTAGAATAAAAAAAACTCACTGGCACCACTAAATCAGTTTTTCTAATCACTTTCTTGGTGATTCATGCTGACCTTCACATTGACATTTTATTTTTGCATTTCATATAAAATATATCCTGGCTATTAAGGGATAGAAACAATTGCACTTCCTAATTAAATGTCTCAATGCCTGTTTATTAGATTACTATTGTAATTCATACTGACATATAAATGACCCAAGAAACAGTCTATATTGCTATAATAGAGTAGGGATGTCAACTAACTTCTTTCTGTAGAAGTTTATATGTATCAATTTTATATAAAATTTAAACTAGTAATACTTTTAAAAAATGGTATTAAACTACTATCTATCAGTTGTACTCATTATTTTCATGCACTTTTATTTATTAATGAATGATAAGCCTACTGTATACTGCAGAATTCATTTTGGATTCTTTTGGATTAGAGAAAATAAGATAGTATTCAATTCATTTATATTAGTCACAGTAATAAAATATTGTAATCAATATGAATATTTATCTGAATTACTAGATTTTAAGCACCATAAAAACTATCAAATTAATAATCTAGGTTTCTTACATATGGACAATAATTATCTGGTATTTTCATAAAAATTATTTTTAAAACCTATTGACTTTATTTCCCAGGACAAAATTATAAATTAATTAATTTTCTCAACTTATAAAGAATACACTGTATGAAGTACTAGTAGATATTGTATATATGCTCAGTACAATCCCATTTTTATCTATGTCAAAAGCTCTGTCATAAAGGAATTAGATACCAGACTAAGGAAAAGACCAAGATTGTGTTCTGAAGACAGGGACACAATCTCTAAGCTAATAGTTATCAGCTAATAATTTGATCATCAAAACCATAAGGGAAATAAATACCTTCCAGAATTTACATATACCTGAGGATTGTTTCTGGCTAAACAGTATAGGATTTCATTGATCTAACAAAATATTCTGCTCATGTTTTGTAAAGTTATGAACTATGTTAATGATGTAGGTTAAGATGTGCATTTGAGGATGTAGGTCATCAAAGGTTGAGAGTTAAACTTAATGCCTTATTATCTGGAGATGTTTTAATGATCTTGCCTTTTCACATATTATTTGCAAGACATTATGAAGTTAACTTGTATATATAAATTTGAGTAATATAAACTGTGCTCCTAACAAAATCTTTGTACAACAAACTGTACACAATGTGCTTGCAGGGTGCAGTAGAAAACCTAATTCTCTGAATCCAGTCATTTAAAAGACACTTATCAAAAGCTCACAAAAGATATTCCTTTTTTATGTAATTAAAAGGTTTTTTTTTTAAGTTTACATACCAACCACAGTTTCCCTTCCTACCCCTCCACCTACTAGCCCCCCCCCCCACTTCTCCCCAACCTACCCCTTATCCACTTCTCAGAGACGGTAAGGACTCCCATAGGGAGTCAATATAGTCTGCATATCAAGTTGAGGCAGGACTAAACCCATCCACCATATGAAGGCTGAGAAAGGTATCCCTCTATACAGAAGGGGCTCCACAAAGCCAGTTCATGCACCAGAGATAAATCCTGGTCCCACTGCCAGAGGTTGCACAATTTGCCCAAGCCACACACTTGTCTTCTACATTCAGAGGGCCTAGTTCAGTCCTATGTAGGTTTCCAACTGTCAGTCCAGAGTCAATGAGCTTCCAGTAGCTCAACTATCTCTGTGGGTTTCCCCATCATGCATGATCTTGACCCCTTTGTTTATACAAACCCTCCGCACTCTATTTGACTGGACTGGGAGTTTGAGCCAGAATTCTGTGCCTTTTTAAATTTTCTGTCACCTAACTTTTTCTTTTTCTCATTTATTCGTTGTATTTAATTCTTAGAGGTAGAACAAAAGACGTTTTTAACTGACCAAAAAAAAAAAAAAAAAAAAAAAAACACCAAACCATAAATATAGTACTTTAGAAAAGGTCTGTACCTGTGTGATAAGTTTACTATATAATATGTCTACTGAGATGTTTCCATTGAAAAATAATTACTTATAATTACTTACCTTGGGGTTACTGCGTTGTTTAAATAATCTCAAGTATTTTCTTACCTTGAAATAATTCGCACAAATTTTAGAAAATTTTTTGCTTCTTCTATAAGACATTGGCACTCATGTCAATGCATGCACAAACACACATTTTAAAAATCAGTAATGAATATATTTATAAACATCTAGTATGTAATTAGTCCATATTTATGTTGTGGTACTGAACTATTTACATGCATAAATCATGTAGTTTCCCTCAATTACTAGTTATAAAATTATTTTGAGGGGACTTCATTGTGTAAAAAAAAAACATATAATTAAGGTGCAGCTGTATGTGTCATAAAAGAGTTTTTCAAATCTTAATTAAATGATTAAATTGCATCTGAGATTTACAGTTGTAATTTTAAATGCCATATATATGTATAATTTTATGCGTCTGTTTGAAAAATCCTACATAAATGGGTGGGTATAAGAGTTAAATATGTTATGATTGACAGCATGCTTTTCCAAAAGAAAATTCAAACTAATAAATTTTAGAAGACAAACAAAAGCCTTTGGAAGTCATTGATACATGTAACTTGGATGAAGCTTCACTTACCTTGAGGGACTGCTGGAATTGCTAAGTTGTCTGTATAGAGGAAGGGACATTTTTATATGTTCACTTGGTGACTTAAATGCTTGTAATTTCCATCTGCACAGTCTTATGTTTTGTGTCTTCCTGTCTGACAACAGTTAGCCTAGCTTCACAGCATGGTCAGTCAAGCTTGCTAAACTTACTTACAATTTCCATCAAGCTTAAGAAGCAGTGACTTTCTACTATAACTTAACCTTTTGTTAGCATTAAACTCTGAGAACTGCTTCTTCAACTTCCGTGATGCTCAAAATTTCACAGAACTGCCTGTGTGAATCAAGTATGTTTAAGTAAAATAATCAAGATTTTTTCATTTTTCTTCAGAAAATAATATTATTAAAATCATTTGTTATAGCTGCCAACATATATGCATGCTTGTTTAAAAATGAAAACCTGGAGCTTCTGATGAAGCTTGGTTGGTAGAATGCTCTCAGAAATAGACAGAAAACCCTGGTTTCCATCCCAATCATCTCATAAACTGGGTATAAACTGAATGTGGGGTCACACACCTTTAATCCCAAACACTTGGGAACTGGAGACAGCTAATTAGAAGCTCAGTCATTCTCAATAACACATTCCGTGTTTGAGGTTTTCTTGGGCTAAATGGGTAAAAATCTGTTTTAAAAAATGAGAGCACTTAATGGTTAATTGTTCAATTTATTGAACACTTCTTGTTTGGGACCATTGCACTAATGCTTTCTGTGAGTAATAGTGTTTAATCTTATGTCAATATAATAGTATTGCTTTTTTACTTGCTTTATATCTTGAAGAGTCAAAATTGAAAAATTTCCCTCCTTCATTTGCATTGATCAATCTCTATTTTAGGCTCACCAAATATGTTACAAATTCTTGATGCTTTTTTTCCTATATTTTTTAGCCAAATTCTCAATGAATACATAAAAAAATCATTATTTTTGAAAAACAGTCATGGTCCATTGCCTCAATAAACCAAGCATTAATGCCATACATGGATTAAAATAGTGACATCTATGTCACTTGGGAGATGGTTCGAGAGAATTGAGCATGTAAGAAAACACAACAAATAATTTTTAAAAAGTCACAAGAGAAACTTAGGCATCTTAGAGATTACTATTTCCATATAGTATATATAAAATTGGAGCATCCACAAGGGCAGAACTGGAATTGAGTAAACCAGGTCCAAATCCAGATGGTAAGAAAAACTTTAAAGCTGTACCATGTGGAAACTGATTTTTAGATTTCCACGTGGTATATTACAAGTTCAAATTAATTTTAATTTTTAAATTTTTCATGTGTGTCTTCATGGCTGCTAGTATATGCTTCCTTGTCAGTTTTGTTGCCAGTGATTCTAAAATGGGCACCAAACAGCTTTTCCCCCCTCTGAGTTAAACACACAGAGAACAGCACTTAACTGTGTGCATTTTGAACCCTGCTCAATAAAAGTTTCAAGAGCTAGGCAGCCCTTTTCTATTTCAGGGTTTGTATTTGTCTGAATAATACATAAACATAGAGAAACACTGGAAATTCTGTGGAGGATTACAGCCCAGCTTGAACATTCAGTCATCAGCACATCTGAGTAGCTTGCAATAGTTTTAAACGTCACACCACAGTACATGGTCAATGTGTCTATGCTATGTCTTCATCGCCAACCACAATCCTATTTAAAAGAAGGGTATAACTTTGATTTTCATGGAAGTGCTCTGAGGGGTCACCACCAAAGGGCTAAATGTGGGGAGAAAGAGCTCACTTTTCTAGCTTCCCAAATGGCAGAGGATTATTTGATGATGCTTTTCTTAAAATGATTTGTGCTTTTGAGTCCCTCTCCAGCTAATGTTGCTAGTTAAATACAAACTAAAAATCATTATCATTTCTTTCTTTTCACAGTAGCAGAGTGTATTTAATAACAAATGCTTCATAATACTTACTGGTTTAAATGACAGCAGTTTGTCATATTAACCCACTTACAAGGCTGAGGTACATGCAGATACTTTATTCCATCTAAATTAGCAATATTAATTCTCATAGCAATGCAGTAAGTCTATCTTTGTTATCTTTGTGCATGTATATGATTTATAGGATGAATACATGTTAAGGAAACTGCAGTGGATTTCAGAAGCAGGCTGGGAGACAGTTTATATTGATAATATCAAGAGAGAGTTTTGATTTGTGAGTGAGGCTGCTCCAACTGTGAGCTGAAAGACTAATGGGGAGTCCAAGAGCTGAAAGTGGTGGGTCCAGGTCCAGATGCGGATGGGTAATGACACAGACAGATAAGTAGGCTTTGTTAACACCTGGGTGCCCGCCTCAATTCCCAGGGACAGGCCCATAGTTCTCCGTTTATTGGTCCTGACACAGATGTCAGCTGATAGGTTGCTCTCAGAACAACTTATTGTACTGTCTGTTACAGTAGACATATCACTTTATCGAGTCCAAATGAAAAAGTTATAGCTGTTTCTTGATATAGAATAACTGATGAGTTCAAAGGCCTGATTTTTTTTGAAATAAGTAGAATATACCCTTGTGTTTATATGATCTCAGTTCACCTTGATAGATTAAAACTGCATACTTAGTAATTTAGGATGATTTCTAAATATCATGTTTACTGGGTATGTTTGCAGTATAAAAAGGTATAAAAGGACAGTCTTTTTATTTTTAATCCCATATATGCAAATAGCAATTATTTTTATCTTTAAAATTATCTGATCATGTCTTTGTTGCAGGTTGATAATCCAAGATGGACATTTTATGTAATTTACACAGCATACATTAAAAAACATGCCTAGTTGCAATTGTCTTTAGATATTTTAGCAAATTTTATGGAAACAGTAATCTCTGATTGAGTGGGTAAAATTGATAATGGGAGATGATAATAGAGAAAGGACAGTTTAGGCACCCTCTCCACTATTGCTTGAAGTCCTAGCTGGGCTTCATCCTGTGGGTTCTTGGGTGTTCTCTAGCACCAGGTTTCTCTCTAATCCCACAATGGCTCCCTCTATCAGGATATCCACTTCTTTGCTCTCCCTCTCTGTTGCTATCACCACCCCCAATGTGCTTCTCTCTCTACCATTCCATTCTCTCATGTTCTTTTCTCACCTTTTCTGCCCCCCAAAAATTTTCTCAGATCTTCTCTATTTTTCCTTCCCAGGGGGCTCTATGGATTTCTCTCTTAACCTTCTCCTGTTACCTAGCTGCTGGGAAGGATGTGGACTGTAGCCTGGTTATCGTGAGGTTTTGATAAATAAATTAAAACACTCTGGCATTTAACATTTTATATTATACTAGATGAGAAAATCTCTGATATTAATTCACTAATTACTTAAACAGATTTAGAATATCACAATAGTTCAGTATTATTGATATTAATTATTTATTTCAAACCACAAATAACTACGTAGTATAAGTTGACAACTATTGCAGTATTACATAGGGTGAATTTTGGGACGGATGCATTTCTTGAGATGAAAGTAATTAATTGCTCAAAATCATTATGATTAAAGGAAGGAAAACCTGGTATACAATTATTCCATAACTATTTCCTTGAGTTTATTTCTAAGATAACTTAAGATGACTGTCTAAATGCAGGGAATTTTCAGCTGGCTGTACCTCTAGCATTTTCTATTCAAAGTACTAAAGTAGAAGGTTTAAATTAAGTTTTTTTCTAATTTTTATTGATATAGTAATAATTCTCTATGTAATATGAAATTCATCAAGAGGTCAGGGAAAGATTTTCAATAATTCACAATTATTACATATAAGATATATATTAAGTAAAGCATATAGTATGTATAGCTCTCTCTATATATACATATTTGATAATCTTCATTATTTTATTTCTAATGGTTATAATATCTTTGACCATAAGTCTGAATATTCATTTGCAAACATTTTAGAAATATCTCAAAAATATGATCATTTTTAAGGTTCTTGGCTGATAAGGGCAAATTGATTATTTCATTGAATAGTGGAATATGTTTACATTGCAATCTCTATTAAAATTGATTGCTTTGTTAGTTTGCTTTCCCATTAGCAAATACCCTAGAAAGCTCATTTAAGTTAGGCAGGTTTGGACTCATGGTTTCAGCCCAGGGTTGACTTTCTTCATACAGTTAGCCTTTGATGAGTCACAGCATCAGGATGTGGTGGAAGATAGTCTATGACTTGTAAAAGCTGGAAAGGCAAAATTCACAGTGAGGAAACACATCTGGATACTTGTCCATTAGGTTGTCAATCAATCAGCCAAAACTATTGCTTCCAACAACACAAACATGTCACTATGTACTCATAATTTAACTACTTCCCCAAAACTCCAGCTCTAAGTTTTGCAGTGATGACCAAGCCCGTGACACATGACTATTGAGAATCCATTTTCGATCCATACAACCAATAAGACATAATATACTTTTACAACATAGAAAATAATTTTTATATAAAATTTGATGTTCAACATACCTTGTTTTTATTTATACTAACTTAAATTTTATATTACTTTATTGATTGACATATACAAATTTGTGTTCACAAACAATATATAGCTTTTAGTTGACAATATTAAAATTTTCAGTTTTAATATGTAAAGTACACTTTATCAATTTTCTTTCAGATTAATTAAATAAAGCACAAATTTCATATCAGAATGACAGAAAATTATTGGTAGTTAGTTATTTGTTCAGTGGAGTAAGTTTCAGTATTATAAAACAAAAAATTTAATTTCTGGTTCTTTCCATCAAAATTGAGTAAAATTTTTTCCCACATCAAAACTGAATTGTGATCTCTAAAGCTGACCATGCAATAATTTAGTCTGCATTACCATAAACATTCTAATTTACAATTTAGTTGCTTAAATATAAGTGGCACCAGTTGACACTAATAAAATTTCTATTTAAGCAGGTAATGTGTGAATGTCACTAAGTTTAGACTGATTCACACTGTGGAAACATTACTATAACATATATCATTTTCATAACCATCATCTTTTGGAAAAATAGAAGAAAAGAAGTCAAAGATAATAAATGATGAAAATTGTGGCAAATGTTTTAAATAAGACAATATAAAATAGTGGCTGATTTGCCTGGATTAGAAAGTAGGGGTTTTTTTTTTTTTTTTTTTTTTTTTTTTTTTTTTTGCATCTTGCAGAAATAAGAAAGTTGTAGCTGATGTTGTAAGGAGTAGGGGAAGATTTCTTTTACCTGCTTACATGAGACCTAGAATAGGGAAGAAATGCAAATAGATACAAGAGTTTAGAAGTCTTGCTCTATTTAGTAGGGATCAAAGAATTCCCAGATTTTGTAAATGTATTAAACAGTGTCTAATGTGAATGAGTCATTAGATAATGATACACCAGCCTCATCTACACTGATATTTAATGTCACTAGAAATTTGAGCATAATACAGTCTTCATTGTGAGAGAAATTATTTCTATGTTCCCATCCAACTCTCATGTTCTACTGGCATATGAAATGAAATAAAATAGTCTTGTGAGTATTTCATTGACTAATTTGAAGATGTAACCAGAAATATTAACAGTGGCAGCTTAATTATTTGATGTTTTATCATTATATTAATAAAGGTTTATCACATTTTCTTCTGAGAATACTTTTAAAATTTGTATATTAATTGTCTCATATAAAATGTATCATTTTGCTATTAACAGATATGTCACCAATTGTCATATATCTCCAACTTTGTAATGAATGACAAGGCACGAAATTGCCAGAGAAATCACTAATCATTGGCTTTGCCACAATTCCAGACTAGCCAAACTTGAAAAAAATAATCTCAGAAGATCTGAGGAAAGATAAACTTCACATTCCTTGCATAGAAAATGTAAGAATACAATGTTCAATTTTCTCTAACTCTGGCCATTGTCCACAGGATTGAGCTATGCTGTACCACACGTGCTATGTGATGGATACAGAGCCAAGGGACTTGTCACTGAGATCAGAGCCTCCTTCTTTACCTCTGTGACCTGTAGCTGGGAAAATGTAGAAGAAAAGCACACATGCAAGTGTCTTCTGTATCCCCCGTGAGGCCTTTGAAGAAGTTATGCTTATAATAAAGTGTAGTCTCAATGTTAATACAGTGGTTGAAACAAATTAAAAAGTAATTTCCTGGGCAGGAGAAAGAGCTTGACAGTTGAATGTGTTTGCTGCTCTAGAAAACGGTCATAGTCAGTTTCTGAGCGCTCATATCCCAAGTTTACAACTGCCTCTAAACCCAGCTCTGTGAGTCCATTTCTGGCTTCTGGCTTCTACAAGCAGTGGCTTGCATATGCACAATACACACACACCCACACACACCCACACACACATACACACACACCCACACACCCACACACACATACACACACCCACACACATCCATGCACCCACACACACCCACACACACCCACACACACACATACACATACTCAGACACAACAGCTTGAGGAAGATAAACATATGTACAAATAATTAAAAATAAAAACGTAGACATAATTAAAAATAAGACAATTACTTAAGAAAAATATCACCTTATAATTAGACAATTTTTCCAAACTGAAAAAAAGAAATACATTTTACTTAGAGTTCTCTTCAAAGATCCATTGATTTGTTTTTTAAGGGTTCATATTAGGGAATAAAACACAGATATGTTCAATTGATTCCATGGATAGATAAATTTCATAAGCAATCAACAATGGTAGAAGGAATAGAAGGCATTTTCTACTATGAGGGGCCAAGGTGTCATTGTGATTTTCCTAAAATAACTATTTTTGTGGCATTAAAAATAATTTCCTAATGACTTCTAGTATGCCTGCATGTGGACTTGGGCTTTCAGACATATGCTTTATGTTTCACTCTTGTATTTTTCTTGAAAAATCTATCAACACTTAGCTTTATAACAAAAGTGGTAAACATATTTTTGATACTACTGTAACAGAAACACATTTTTGAAATAATATTTAATGTTAGCATTGCAAAACCTAAATGCCAACCTCTATCTTGTAACATTTGTTAAAAAATAGAGGATAAAATATCCTCTTTATGACTATTTTGGGTGAAGACAGCAAGCTCTGAATTTCAATAACCTGTCCACATAAAAATTCTATTTTAGATGTCTAGATCTCATCAATTCATTCTGATATTACTTATAAATGAAAATACAAAATGTCCTTTGCTTTGTCAGTGAAAAAGTAGTTTACGCTTAACAAATGGCCTAATGATGTCTATTTGGAAGCTTCATGACATATTAAAGCAGTTGATGAGGTACAATTTGTTGTGGGGCTGCATCTGATTGATGGTTTACTATCTACTATGGCTTCATCTGTGCTGGTATTCCCATAATAAATGTCCATCGCTCGACAGTGCTAAATGTGCTCTATCTAAATCATTCGTTACTTATAACAAGTTTCAGTCTATACGAATCAAATGTTGTTTATGGTTGGCTTCAGTGGGGATTTATCATTTTGATGTTTCAAGCAGAATAACTAAGATATAGATTCTTGAATAAGTTGTTTGAATTCCTGGGTGGTCAGGGACAAGATAAATTTAAAACTAAAGTAAATATTACCATGTTATATACATTAATAATGATAAAATGTGTTTTTAAAACTTTTTTCATTCTTTGAAATGTAAAAAAATGTACTTTGTATATGATTATAGAAAAAAGTCCTTAAAATAGCAGAAACTGAAAACTATTTGTCATTCAAGAAAATTCACAAGAGGCACTTTATTCTCAGAAACTAGGCATAACTTTTCTTCACACAGTGACTGCATTTTTGCAAGTTATGTCTTGAAGAGGGGCTTCTTTTTTCTTTTTCTTTTTTTATAAATAACCTCTCTTCACTCTGTTCAATCAAACTTTGACCCCATTTTGTTTTCATTCTTTATTACTGTCACCCCATCTGACCCTTAGTACCTCTGCAGTTCTGGGCTCTATGCTACTTGACTTTAACCTCTTTATTTGAACTTCTCGGCCCTTGGCCAATGTTCAGTTACAGCTGGCATCCTCGAAGCACGTATCAAATTCCTCTCTAAAATATATCTGCAGGGAAAATAAGTATCAGAATTTGTGCTCAGTCAAAATAATATCTAATTTGTCACACAACTATAATATTTATCAGCCTGTATGTAAATCATGTGATTTCATGTGTATGTATATATATATATATGTGTGTATATATGCATATATATATAGATAGATAAATAGATAGGTAGATAGATAGATAGATGGATAGATAGACAGATAGATAGATAGATAGATGGATGGATGGATGGATGTATTATCTGGAACAAACATTTGAGATTTTTCTCATAGTGATATTTTATGAAATAGATTTTTCTTAATTTAAGTGGTTTCTTTAAAAAAAAAAAAAACATACCCACCATAGTACCGTAGTTCCCCCTTCCTCCCCTCCTCCCAGTCTTCCCTCGGCTTCCCCCATCTCATCCTTCCATCCATTCCTCAGAGTAAGAACTTCCAGGATACAGTCAATGCTGTCTGACATATCCAGCTGAGGTAAGACTCAGCCCCTCCCTCAAGTATCAAGGCTGAGCAAGGTGTTCCTCGGTAGGGTATGGGCTCCAATTCAGTTTTAGAAAATTTGTAAGGCCATGAATTTGATTATCAAGTTGTATACATGTTTTGCCTACATTTTCCAATAATTGTTTACCATCTGTACGTTGATATCTGTGGAGTCCAGAAGAGTGCACAAGTTCTCCTGCAACTTGCATTACAAATGGTTATCAGCAGACATATGGTTACCAGGAACTGAACTTGGATCCTGTGAAAAGCAGCCATTGCTTTAACCAGGGAAGTATGGCAACACTCTCTGAAATACTTAAGTAAAATTTTAACACAAAAAGTACTCTTTTGAAACTTCCTCTACACATTTTTCTGTATATTTTAATATTTGAAATCATAGTGTAAAATTAATTTTATATCATTCATTTTTAGTTAAGTATAAAATGGTACTCCCACTGACTTAAATATAATTTGTAATTACTATATGACAATCCACACTATGACACTATAAATTCTTAAATTAATTTACTTGTATACATAAATTGAATCCTATACAGTGTGGATTATTTTCACATTGTGTCAACAATATTATTTCATTGTGCCTAGCACAGATGCCCAAAATAAATGTCTTAAAAAAGGTAACAATTATTTCATTAAAAATATTGAACAAGTATGAGTATTCTGGATACTTTATATTCTTTTTGTCATATACTAAGTGGCTTAGTAAATTGGTCTCATGAACTAATTACAAAAGTGTCCATATGACAGATTCAGATGGAGGAGGAGTTCATATATATTTTCCATTCTCATCTCCTACTGGCTGGTAGTCAGAACTGAACATCTTTCCATACTCTGCAACAAAGCATTTTAGATTTAGCTTGATTTCCAAGTCATTATTCAAATCCTCAAATTTTAGTTAGTGTTCAAGCAACTTGAAAGACAAACCAAAATTGTTTATTTCTAATTAATAAATAGAACAAAGTTCATGTCATCAAAACAGAAGTACTGTAGCTTGCTGAAGTAGGGAAGAATAAAAAGAAATTTAAAGAACTTTTAGAAAATCCCTAGACAAGCTGATCATAATTGAGCTCTTGATAAGTTATTAATAGAATCTCCTAAAATGTTTCTTTTTCTACTTGAATCTATAATGTGCTTGAAATCCAGCTGTACAAATGGATATTTAAGTCTAATTTTATATTTAATATTCTATTATTACTAAACATTTCTAGACATGTCAATATATTTTTACTTTAATTTTTTTCTATTCCTGACATTTTAAATGTCCTGTAAATTTATCTAAAAGTTATATTGCAACCAGTCTTCTTAGGAGTTCTATACCATGACTATTAGGTGCCTAAAATAACAGTTTTTTATGAATTAGCAAAAATGCATTGGACTGTCTTATCTTTTGCAGCATATTAGGCAATTAAATATGTTCAAATGCTGCTCTTCAAATGTTTGCTGAAGAGTTTCATTTTCTTCACAGTATATACAGATTATAAGACAACTGCTTCCATGAATATGAACCATTAGATATTAGAAGCTATATACTGTTTGTTTGTAGATATACAACTGTTTCGGGAGTGTCGTGAGAGATTACATTGTCTGAGAAAAGAGTGATTGACCTGAGAGCGCATATTTCACTTTGAAGACCTATGAAGTTGGGGCAAGATGCTTATGCTTTGTATATAAATGTCTTCTTTCCTACAGGGCTCCTGTAAGTTTCCCACTGAGGATATTGTCCTTGGCAAATTTCAGTCTGATTTATTGTTCATTTAGGGGAACTAAGAGTGTATGACAAATGCCAGGTGCAGTGTTACATTGAAGACAAATTTGATTTGGGTTTGTACATCATTTTTTGGCTATTATAATAATTATTAACAGTTGTAACATCTTATATGCATGAGTTTATTAATATATGCAGTCAAAGCTATATCTATGTTTTCATACATATACTAGTGCTTCTTTATGTAAAGAGTTCAACATATTTTTTTTTACTATACATCATCTTTGAAAATACAGGATACAAGAGTATTACTTCTTGCATTATTATCACAGGTTATCTAAAGCCACCAAAGTTTGTCTGCCAACTCTGTTACATACTTTACTAGGTAGTAAAGTGTGATACCAAAATTAAATTGATGAAATTAATGTTATATATCAAAGTGTGATTCTGTATTAAAAAGTTAGGTGATTATAAATTGATAATGACTGATGTTACTAGTAGGGCAGATATACTTAAAAAATAGAACATTATTAAAGAATAGCATAACAGTCTAATAAAAAGATTCATGCTGGGCAGGTATTCTATACTCAACCCTTAGCGTTTTGTCAAGAGAATTTCATTTGTATTCTAAGCTACCTAAACCCTCCCAGAAAGAATACTCAACATTTCATCTCCCTGACTGTGTTCACAGAAGCTTGCTTATTTGGACATAGTATTTCAGCTGTCAGACTATCAGTCTCATTGATTTATTTCCCAACCAAAATCAAATGAGTGTAAAAATATATGTAATGTAAAGTCTAAGGTGTTGAAGCCTTGAGTGGATTTATGGCATTCTGCAGTCTAGGTGATTTCAAGTGAATGGAGTATCTTGACATTTAAGTTTCAGAGAAATCACATCCTAGGTCACAAAGCATATTACAATTTTAAAATATTATATAGCTTCTCCTTTTAGAAAGGACATTAGCTTGAGGTTAGAAAAGCAAGATGAGTAGTAATTCATTGAAATTCTTTTTAGCCTTTAGTTGATGTATTTAAAAACATGTCAACATTACAAATCAAATGGAATTGTCTTTTTTGTTCCAAAGATGCATTGCTGATGTCCTAAGCACTAAGTTAGCAACTATCAGGCTCTTTTCTTGCCTCTACTCTTACAGTACACCAGTAATATTAAGTTGATAATGCTTGTAATAAACATTCTTCATAAGACTATTATTCCTTGCATTATTATCACAGGTTATCTAATACTGCCAAAGTTTGTCTGCCATCTCTTTTATATACTTAGTAGGTACTAAAACCTAATACCAAAATTAAATTGATAGAACTAATGTTACAAATCAAAGTGTGATTGTATAGTGATAATGACTGACTTTACTATTAGGGTAAGGCCACTTGAAAATAGGCAGTAAAATATGGACAAAGCAGTTGAGTTTCTCATGACTTTGGTTATTAGGTGTATGCTAACTTATTGAGGGTTGTTATCTCTTCTAAAATATCTGTCCATTAGAAGACATTGCTATATTTTCTATAGGTCATAATATTATAATATTGCTTTATTTTCTTCTTGTATTAAAAAATAACAAATGAGAATATTTTTCTTTGATTGAAATGAATACAAATACTACAGAAACAGGCAAACTACTGGAAGTAGGAAGACTGCAAAATTCTAGGGTCTTAACCAGTCATGTTTTATCATACTACTACTATTTTCTTTACCTTGCGATGGTGTAGGTTCTTACTGTCTAGAGCCTGTGTTTCCCCATCCTCAGGTCAAATTCAGCTGTAAGCTTACTTTTCTGCTAGTATTCACAACTAAGAATATAAAGGCATTTGTTTAAAGGTTTTATAAAATTAAAAAAAAAATATGTGTTTGAGGTCTTACTAGCCCTAACAAAGAATCTAATATTTACCATCAGTTCTTTCATAGAAAAACAGGACTCTGCTGGTGTCTTTCCTGTTACATCTGGGCCTCCTAATGGATTATTTAACATAACATTCAATTTGTCTCACCCTCTCACTTACATGGAAGTTATGCTGGTAAAAATCTCTTGGAAGTAGGAAGCAACTACCATGCAGGCTCACATCTTCAACAGGAAGAAACTGGGGTCACTCTAAACCTCTAGCCTCATCGTGGGATTGCCTTTTGCAATACCCAACAAATTGAAAGTTGGGAAAATAACTTAGACTGGTTAATAAATGAAAAACATTCAAACAAATATCTAGCATTTTTGCCATGTTTCAAATGTGACAATGAAAAGAACATATCCAAAGATGATGTAGTACTGTGTGCTTAAAGATTATTATTAGAGAAATGTTTTAGTTTGTTGGCGGTGTTAAAAGTGCACTACTCTGTCTTCTTGTCATCAAGCAAAATGAATCTCCTCATCCACATATAGCTCATTTCAGAACCTGTAATATTTACTGTGGTATAATATTTTGCTAGGCATTTTTCAGTATACCCCTGCTTTCTTCCTGCTTTCTGTTTTAATTAGAAAATAAAATGTTCCCATTAGGCTCTATTCAGGAAGGAGTTTGAACAGTTATCCCTAAGCTATTGGCTCTATTCAGGAAAATAATGAAACGTTTGGGACAAGGGACTCAGATGCCACTAGTAGGGCCCAGGATAAGACAAGAGAGGTAGAGTGAGCCTAGTTATTCCTCATTTAGCTTGATGATGTAAACTGCAGTGGCTTCTGCTTCCAAGGACAAGACCTGGTGTACAATCACACCTTCTCTACTGGTGAGAGAGTATTCTAAAAAAAAATCATTTTCCTTGTTCAAATAGCTTATTTTCAGGATTTTTCCACAACTATAAGGATTTTTAAACACTAATAGTAAGGTAGAAGACTGCTCTTTTCCTAGTTGATTATATGGATTATTTTCAAATTAGTTATGTTTTGTCTATAATATTTTATCTTTTTTTCCTGAGGGATATGTCTTTGTGGGCCTCATACTTTTATCATTTGAAATACCATAAACTAAGTAGTGTCTTTAATTTTACCCATGTCATAAAACAGTAATGAAGCCTGTCATAGTTTAATGGAGCACAAAATAAACACATGATACCAGTGACAGGGACAAAGACCTTCGTTGTAGTACAAAATTATGAACATCCATTTACATCTCAAGTCCACCAAAGCTAAGTTCAACGCGAATGAAATGTCTAGACCCTAGTGAATATTCTCAAGTAGTCTTCCTTTGAAGAGAACTATGGTCTGAGAAATCTAAGTCTTATAAATGAATGAAACCAGTATTGCCCTAAGGTCTGGAATCTCACACTGTAAGCAGACCTTCCCCTTACTCTGGAGGCTTTAAATTTCACATCTTTTCTCACAGAAGATAGAACAAAAGGGAGTCTGGGCAAGATTATCAAGGTAGGAAGAAACACAAAAGACTCATGAAAAACATGTCTAGTATTATGACTAGATTTTAAAAATTCATCAAATCAATATTAGATGAATGATTAACAAAGAGATATGATAAACTTAAAATTGTGTGCATACATTATGAGAAAACTGCAATTATGTCTTCAAATAACAGAACTTTACAAGCCAAGTTTATAGAAGTATAGAATGACTAGATACCATTAAAATTGGTTCTTATGCCATTTTAACATATAAAAGAATGTTTAGTTGATAAACATACATAGCTTTACATTACATTTTTCTACATATTCATTTTCAGATAGCCCATAGATAAAGACATTCTCATAAAACACAATTTTCATCAATTACCAGAAACTTATTTCTAGTTTAGAAGCCTGAAGAACAGACCTCTTTAAGCTGGAATTCAGCTGATGTTGCACCTCATGATGTAGGCTGTAGCATATTGGTCTAATAAAATGAACAAAGCCCAACTGTTTTATATTGGTGCTATCTTCCCTAGAAGAATAGAAATAAAAACAACTCATCAGAAGGATTTTAATTGTAATTCTGTCAATTTTTTTCTTTAAATGACAAATATGACTGTCTTCATGTCTAGTACAGTTTTCCCAGCTGCATATAATGCAGAGTTGTCCAGTGCATGAGTGGCTGGCAGCTCATAGATGCCCATCTGTATAAATAGATATATATTATGAGGAATGGGAGCCTACTGAAGTAGATTTTGCATGATAACTTTCAGAATATATGTAGAAGTTGCAGAGAAAGATGTTTTAATTATTGTCATGTTTATCTCTGCAGTACTAGCTAACAAAAAAAGAGGAGAGGACTAGGTAATGGTACCATGCAACACCATTATGACACAGCCTTGTTAGTAGAATTTGACCTTGAGAAAACTGCTTATAGTAGTGAACATGTAGAGGGGAATTATTTTGTGAGACAATTGAGAGCCTTGGATACCTCAAGATATATTCATTATATATCTCAAAATATATAATGGTTTTATGCATTTACTTTATGAAAATTAGAATTTAAAATCTTATTTATGACTTCTCTTATTACATCATTGTGTCCAATGGTTGAGAATGCCTTATTTACTTCTAACAATTTTAATATTTTTTAAGTCCATAGTTTGCGGGGACTTCCCCTCCCAATTATTTTTCAGATAACTTTCTTCTTTCTTATTAGAATATACTAGTTAATTATATTTATTTCAGGTTATAGAAAAATCAATTCTTATTTTTTAAATAAAAACTTATTTTTAATGATTAAAAATTATTGTTTTAGTGAAATAGTGATTTGATTAAAATAAATATTGAAAACTCTAACAAAATAGTACTTTAAAATTGAGAGGCAGATGTCCGCAATTCCTATTTCTGTCTAGAAATACCTAGGCTTCAAGGTATTATAAGTTGTTTTAAAATTTTTTAAAATTTAAGTTAATATTTATCACTACAAATAACAGTGGATATGTGTGATATGTACGGCTCAAGAAAAGTGAGAAGGTGCTTCTGTGTGCTTAGAGTTCTGGGGAAATTTTCATATCAAGCTTAAAAATGAATGAAATTTCACTGCACTTACAATCAGTAGTCTTTGTGGTCATCAGAGCTTTTAAATCAAAGGAGTAATCATTTTTGAGATGGACTTTTCAGAGGTTAAAGGTCAAGCAGAGCCAGAAATCTGATGAACAGTGCCTGGCACATAGAGTAGCCTTTGTGAACTGTGGAGTTATTTCAGAAACTGTTATGCAGTTTAGTCACTGATTACATAGAGGGAATGAAGGGTGAAAAGAAGAAAAGATGCCTTCCGGAACCCATCCTAAAACCAAAGAATGAGGAAGAGAATATGGATAGGAAATGATGCGTTCACTTAGGAATAGTTCAATTTGAGTTAAATGCCCACTGGGTATTCAAAAAATGTGTTAAGTGAAAGATTGGAGTAAAGGCAATGACATAGGAGCTATGTAGAAGTGATAATGACTTTAGGTACTTACGGCATATTTACATTTTAGGATTTATGTAGGGTGATTAATATATATTATTGTACATAATCCTCACTAACTTTAATGTGGTAGATATTTATATAGCATTCTCATATTTGCAAATAATAATTTGTGTTCCTTAATGGATTAATATGTACTGTAGGTTTTTTCTAGTTTCCTGTTGCATTTAAATATGTGTAACTATAAATATTGAATGGTGTTTTACATGTTGTGGTAATCATTCACATTTGGAATATGACCTACACTAAAAGTTATTAATGAGAATGGTTTGAAGATGAGAAGAACTCAGGATACAAGAAGATGTTGAAGGAGGTATCATGCTGTATATAACCTTGACAGAAACTGGTACAAGAAACATAAGCCGAGACTTAAGATAGGCCAGCTGAAGCTACAGAAAACCTTGTGTGTGAGTTTGGATGTGTCATGTGAGGATAAGTATGAGAATTAGTGTGCCAATAAAGATCTACAGTGGGCACAGTGTTATTTTTATGTAATAAAATCAGAAGAAAATAATTGTCTCCAATTAATTATAGCATTCTATTTTTGATACAATTTTCACTACCTGTAACTGGATGAGATTTTTTTGAGAATTTTTTACTGTAAATTATATCTGAAGAGTAAAATATTTTGAACCTTCCTCGCTTATGTAAGAGAAGTGCACTAAAAACCTGCCTTGATATTAATAGCAAAAAGCTTTTCTAGAGTCAAATTCACGGACTGACATGACTGGTTGCAAAACAAGTCTGTGTCTTCTAATTTTAGTATAATTACTGAAAGCTTTAATGATGAAATTTTTGCATGTGTTTATTTGCAGAAAGATTTTGTGATTCCATTGTATTTGCTTTAATATTTTTGCAAAGCTCAGCCAACTGTTAATTTTTGTTATCATTAATTTATTATTTTAAGTGTAAAAGTGTTTCTTTAAGCAGTCAGTCAGTATTTTCAAGTGGTCTGACTTCTTTTAATCTACCTGTTTTTCTCCATAAAGCAGGCACCATGGGATTCCTAACTGAGTCAGGCTATGTCCTTACAGGCAAGCTAGCTTAGGCTTTGATCAAACAAAAGCAAAATCACAAAAGAAAGGCCTTTCCGCTGGGAGAGTTACTGTTGGGATATCTTAAAATGACTTTTTTGGTTTATCTTCCTTTACCAATTTAGCAATCTGTAAGGGAACTAAGGGAAATGTTAGCTCTCCAAATTACTAACTACCTTTTATACCCTACTGAAAAGATTTAAACAACAAAATTAGGCTTTAGAAAGGGATTGTTGGAGCTAAGTCAAGCATATTTCATTTATTTTAAAAAATGGATCAAAGCAGTTTTCAGAGTGGTAGTTATTGACTTTTAAATTACTTTCTGGTCTTGCTTCCATGAAATATTATACATTTGGCCTTCAAAATCATGCCTGATGACATGTAATCGACAATTGCATAATATAGCAGTTAGAAATGTGGGCAATGCCTATCAAAAAGACATATTTATCATCGCCAGCTACTTGATGACTTAGAGACCATTTCATGTTACACCTACACTTGTTCACCCATTCATCATGCTTTCGCCATGGAGTTTGCAGATAACTTTGTCAACTCGATCATGATTGAGCTCACAATTTGAGCCACAACCTTTTTCTTTGCTGATTCAAAATGCAAGATATTTGCTGAGTATTTTTACAAATTGGCTGCATGAAAGCAAAAGAAATTATCTTGGAAACTCCCCATGTGGTTTCTTGTTACAAAGGACCACTTTGCATCAATTGGAAATGAAAGCATAATGATATGTTCCCTAACATGAGAATACTGCTATTGGGCAGACACAAGCTCAGCTGGAAGGCTGTGACTGCGTGGGAATCCTGGATTCACAGCCTTTTGTGGCTGAGCACCTATGGAGAAATACCATGCAGAAAAATTAACAAAAACACAGATTAAGCATCTTTATGATTGGTAGTATCTGTTGAAAATTAGATTTGTTTTGAATTATGTTACTGAACGATGTATTACAAGTGTACACATTTATAGTCTGATAATGTTTACTACTTTCTACCTTCCTTACTCTGTTTCTCAAGGAAAATACCTGAATTCTCCTTAATCCTCAACATTAGTACTCTGTACTTATGTTAAGTACTAATTAATTAAACAGTCAAGAGATTTTTAAGTACAAAGTACAAAATATTTCATTGTATTTGAACTTCAAGATGCAAAATTATGCATTTTACTTGTTACATTTAGACTTTGAAAAACTTTCTACTTAAGCATTTTGTTTGCTTAATGCCACTAATGTTTGTGTGTGTGTGTGTGTGTGTGTGTGTGTGTGTGTGTGTGTGTGTGTGTGTGTATATGTTCTACTTGTTAATGATGGGGAACTTCACACACATACACATATCTAGAATATTTTGCAAATCAAAAGCACTTTTAAAATGTAGAAATATGATGTCCATACAGTAATACTGGGGTATCTTTGTGAATAGCACAGTTCTTTCTCAAGGGGACAGGTCTCTGAAAGCTGTCCAAAGTCAGAGACTTTCTGGTTCTTATCTAATGCATTTAAAGATTAAATTCAGAAAGTATAGAGGGTGAGTTTTGGTGAGATTTTATAGCCTTATAGGTGGGAGTTTTAGAAGGACATAGTTGTACTTTCCACTTTGGAGCCCCAGTTCTAAAATATTGACAAGGAGACTTATTATTAATTATGAACACTTCATTTTAGCTTAAGTTAGTTCCTAACTAGTTCTTATGACTTGAATTAGCCTATTAGTAGTTTTTAAATCTGCTATCTGTCCCATGGCATGTCCTCATTTCTCTGTACTGACCATCCTGCTTCCTCCATGTCTAGCTTGCAGCTCCACCTTCTTCCCATAGTTCCCTCTCTTCCAGAAGTTGTCCCTATACCTCCTGCCTAGCTATTAGCCATTCAGCTTTGCATTACACTTATAAAAGCAGCACATCTTTACCAGTGTTGTACAAAAGTATCCAACAGCAGAAGGGGTAGGAGAGAACAGAGTTCCTCATGGCAAGTGAGTTTCCAGTAAGTTGCCATCACACTGCTCATTTAAGTGCTATTTAAAGAATTAATGCAAAAGATGGGATGAGATAAGTGGAGGGGGATGAGCCTGTCAGTAGTACAACCAGGTGCCTCCTGTCAGGTTTAGCCCTGAAGTCACAAATATTTAAGCAGGGTGCACATGCTGGAGATAACAAAGTCCTAGTCATCCTGTGTGTGGGGGAATCATTTATCATTTGTAGTTTTGTTCCCTTTTCAAGTTAGGCAATGGGTGTTTCTATTGTATCTTAATATCAGACTATATTGATACCCTCACAACTCTCCACAGGAAGATTGGCTCAGAGTACACACTGAAAGAAAGCTACCCTGTGGATTGATAAAGTGGTCTTACTAGATGGAACTAGGCAAATTCGGTATGTGACTCTTATATTTGTGAGTAACTGGCCAGGGCTCTGCTTCATTACCTTGCTGTCCTCAGACTGTTTCATTCTGTCAGTATATCAGAGGGTAGAATCCTAGTTCAATATTAGATCAAAATCATAATAAAGTGATTTAGAATTCTTTCATCTAGAACAGTGACATAGAGTTGCTAATGAAATAATGTAGTTTGGTGGCTAGTTACTGTGTACTTTTGTATGATAATAAATTGAACTGTTTTTTTGGCACAATCTTTGTGACTATTATTTTATTCATATTACTAGTATGAATAAAGAAAAAAGTTATCTTTAAAACTCAAGTTTTTCTCCTGTGGTTGCATGATTAATGATACAGCCTTTATATGGAATACACTGTGAATTGCAGAAGCAGCAACTTTACTCCTTTATGAGACTGAGTTTTACTACTGAGCCCCCATAAATATCATGTTATAAATAAACTGTGCCTCAAAAGTGCTTCAACTGGATTGTATGCTGCTCACTAATTGGCCTGCCACAGATGGCAATAACCAAATCACACAGTAAGATTACTCCATTGTTACCCATGTACTCTGAAAATAGCAAGGCATGTGGCTTTTCACAAGAGGTTGTGACAGAAAGGTAAAAACAAAAACAAAAACAACAAAAAAAAACTTGTTAAATGTTAAATGAGATTTTAATGCAAGAAGACACCACATAGTCCCTCAAAAGGGAGCTGTCTTTTTTTTTTATTTCATTTTGATTGGCTGATTATTTTTGTTTGTTTATTTTTTGTTCTGTTTTGACTTCTTAGTATTTTTTATTTAATAGCAGGGTTTTTTTGTTTTGTTTTTTTTTTTTTCATTTTACCTACTAAACACAGTTCTCTGTCCCTCTTCTCCTTCCAACTCACCACTCAGCCTCATTCTTCCCCATTCCCCCATCCACTCCTCAGAGAAAGGCATCCCCTGGGTAGCCAACAAAGTCTGGCATATCTAGTTGAGGAAGGACCAAGCACCTCCCACCCCTCCATATGGAGGCCGAGCAAGGTATTCTTCTATAGGGAATGGGCTCCAAAATGCCAGTTCATGCATTAGAGATAAATTCTAGTCCTATTGCTAGAGACCCCACAAACTGTCCAAGCCACACAACTGTCATCCACATTCACAGAGCTTAGGTGGACACCATGCAGCTGTCAATCCAGAGTCAGTGAGCTTCCAGTAGCTAGGGTCAGCTTCTCTATGGGTTTCCCATGAAGAGTTTGATCCCTTTGCTCATATAATCCCTCCTCCCTGTCTTTGACTGAACTGGGAACTTGGCCCAGTGCTTAGCTGTGGATTTTTCCATCTGCTTTCCCCAGTAGCTAGAAAAAGGTTCTGTGATGGCAATTCAGGTGAACATCAATTTGTTTACATGAGAAGGCCAGTTAATGTACCCTTTTTACTATTGCTTGGAGTCTTATTTGGGAAACCATCCTACATGACATAACCCAGACCTAGAAAGACATAGTATGTACTCACTTATGAGTGGATATTAGACATAAAGCAAAGGGTAACCCACTACAATCCACAACTCCAGAGAAGCTAGGTAACAAGGAAAAAGATATCCACGGATCCCCATGGGAAGAAGAAATAGATAAGATCTCCTGAGTAAATAGAAAGCATGGAGGGAAGAGGACAGGATGGAATAGGATGGTTGAGCTGGGGGAGGAGCAGAGAGGTAAAGAAATAAATATCTTGATAGAGGGAACCATTTTGAGGTTTGGGAGAAACCTGTAGCTAGGGAAATTTTCAGAAATCCAAAAGGCAGCTGTCTTAATGGTCATCATCAGGATTATGATTACTTTTCAGTTCTTGCATATTACATGTAATTTTATATAATCACACATAATAGTAAGCAAAGTAAAAATGCAAACTATGGAAAGACACTCAGAAATATGGGTATACATTCATTTTATGAAGATGTCACAGACAGATCTGGCCTGATATGATGTCTATCCTGATTAGTATTTCAATATCCCTAAAAAGTGTATAGATATATAGTCACATATTATTGTTATGTTTTATTTTTTCATAGAACAGTGTTTTAAGTGATATTCAAAAGTTAGTAACATATTTTGGTAAAGAATGGGATGTTGAAAGAATAAAAATCAAGGTTACCATGATAGAGGGCATCCTTAGCATGTCTTGGAGGGTGACAGAATCTTTCTTAGCTCTAGGTCATCTTTGTTTGAGTAGGTTAGGTTGCTTGAAAACTAAGGGAAGCAAAGCAGTCCTGAGCCAAGACCTTCTAATTTCTTTTCTCAGAATCTGAGAGATGAAATTTTCATACTGTAGAGAGGAAAATTTACAGGAAAAGTTATTTTAGTTTCAGAGGAGGGAGATAAAGAGAGAGGAGAGAGAAAAGTGCTGCATTCATGTAGGGATAGGTTATAGGAATGTGAGGGCCAGGGCCTTGCTAGGCAGGGGGATTCCACAAAGACAGGTAGAAGAAATCGGAGTAACTGCATGTGCAGCTCAGTGAGCTCAGTTGCTAAACAAACAGGTGTTCACACCGTGCCTCTACTTCAATCACATCCTCATACATGTTTCCAGGATGAGGTCCGAGAGATAACAAGGAACCCAGAGGCCGAATTCTGTTAATCCTGGCTTCCAGCAAGGCCATTCTGCTAACAGTTGTTTGGGAGCTTACTCTCTCTATGACCCCTTTTCTATGTCCTTTTCACATCACAGAAGTGTTATCTTGTCTCCCCAGTTAGTGAATTGGAAAATAGTTACGGTTAATCTAGAGACAGTCTCCATAAATTCACATGTAGAATATTTTAAATTGAATTGTCCTTTAGTCACATCTTCTCCATAATCAAAACTATTTCATATGTAATAGTGTAATGGAGCCAAGAACCTAGTTCCTCTCTGTGTGTGTGTGTGTGTGCGTGCGCGCGCGGGCAGAACAGAGGTCAATCTGAATTGTCTTTCTCAATTCATTCTCTATACTTTTCTTTCTTTTTCTTTTCTTTATCCCTTTTTTGGGGTGTTTTTTGTTTTCTTTTTTTTTTTTTTTTTTGGTTTTT
>PVIH01003217.1:68606-110294 GCA_004025045.1 Sigmodon hispidus | reverse complement strand
TCATGTATGCACAGCAAACACTTTTGCTTCCTTTGCCTTCTCCTGACCTAGGAACTGAAATGCTTCACATGATAGGTTAAAGGCAGTATTAATGACTGTAGCAGGAAGTATCATTCTCTTTTCTGAAAATATTTTTTTCTTAAAAGTGAAAAGAAAAGTAGGCAGAGAATACAGACTTTGAGTTCCTACCATTTTTCTTAGCTTGTTAGCAGTGTTACATTTATTTGATAATTCAGCTAAAACTTTTTAAATAAAGTGTGTCCTTTTGAAACTTAGAAAACTGTCTAAGCACATTCCTAATTAACACCTAAATTCTTTCTTGTGGCTAGACAGAGACTTTCCTGGCATAACAATGTCTGGGGCATTTGCAAATCTCAGCTTACTTCACATTTCAGGGGCTGCAGTTCTTGTGACCAGAAATGCATGTGAAAGCAAATTTATTACAGTCTGAGAGGAGGAACAGTAAAACTAAAAATGATCTCTGATTGAGAATAGCAACAGTAGATGTCTGACATCTGTTTCTCTGGTTGTTTTAAAACTCGACATAGTGAAGAAGCATTTTAAATCATAATGAATAGAACATTCCCAATTCAAGACATGTGATTATCAAAAATTCAGTAGTTACATTTCATTATTTAACTCATTTTTAAAAATTCATATTCTGAAACTCATTTTAATAATCATTAAAATAGTTGACAGAAATTCAATGCTGCTTATATATTAAGACACACATTTAAGTATTTTGAATTCTAGTTATTCCTTTCTTCCTTTTTTTTTGTTTAGTAAAAGTTGCACAAACATTCGTTTTTTAATACATACATTTCTATAATATCTTCTAAGTAAAAATAAAAACTTAAGGTACGTACTTGTTCTTGAAACAATTCTTTTCTTAGTGGATTAAATTCTTACAAAAGCCTATTTCTGTTGATATGTTTTTGATTGATTAGAACTTCATTATGATTTTATAAATTATTATCAAAATGCTAATGATGAAGAAAGTCCCTATTTATAGTTATTGTGAGATCTATTTCTTATTAAGGTAAGACAATAATGTATGACTACTTTCTGAGATGTTGTATATAAGAACAGTAATATATTAAACCTCAATTTTCATTCTAGTATTGAGTAGAAAAATAAAGCCTTCCAAAATAGATGAATTTCCATGGTACCAATCACTGTCATACCTTCTGAGTCAGTGATATTTTTAGAGAAGTTTTGAAATATGTAATAAAAATTATGAAGGAAATTATATTTTTATAGGAAAACTGCTGGGTATAATTAAGAACAGGAGGACCCTCACCAAGGGTGTCTGTCTGGTTGCCTGATATCTGCCATAAACTTTTAATGACATTTTCTGTGGCTTTTGGTAATCTGGGACATGACTTTATTTAAAAATACATTTTGCATATTTAGACTTTTTCTCTTCTAAAATGGTTAGAACCAAAGTGGTATTTGGATTTACTGCTGAAAATTTCTACCCAGATTTTCTTATGTTTACTACTGTGTGTAGGCGTGTGTCTGTCTGTCTGTCTGTCTGTGTGTTCTCTGATAATGCATTTAATCTGTTTTCTAGGCTATTAAGTTAAATTTTGTATTTTGAGGTATGGAAGTTATAACTAACATTGAAACAAAACAAAGGTCTTATATCCAAGGGAGTAAATGGTAGTTTCTTCTGGCACCAAACAGAACTGATCCTATGCTGTGTGACAATGTTCCTGGCAAGGTATGAGCAAAAGTCTATTCATTCGAGATAAGAGAACTGACAACAGACCTAAGTAGTAGAGACACTAAAATCTAGCTTGATCAGCGGCACTGTTGCTTGAGGCCAGTGGAAGAAGTCCTTAGTGGTTAATGACAGCAGTTTGGGATGGGGACAGCTCAAAGACAATTGAATCATGAAAAAACCATGGCAGCATGGGTGAGGACTTATGAACAGTGGAACTGTAGAGCTAACTACAGCATTGGCCAGAAGCTCCACAAATTAGAAAGTCTCCTCTCCTCAGCAGATTTTACTGTTTACATCAATTTGAGCAAGAAGAAGCTTGATGCATTTGCTAAGTTTTAGCAAATTCTTAAGATTTCAGAACTATTTAGTTTCAGAGTCTTTAGTGAGTTTCTTTTTTTAAAAAAAAAATAGATATTTTAATCCAGGGGGAATTTTACATGCTAAAGCCCAGGAACTAACATTCAAGTCACTACAAACACTATGACTTTACAAGGAAAGAGTCTGATAAAAGTTTTACAATGTAGAACATAGAAAACTACAAATCAGAATACTTCCAAAATACATTTAAAGGAGCATATGGTAGAAAAGGTTTCTGCAAAGTAGGGATGCCTCTGTAATAGATCTCAGACATTATCTGATGACATTTCTGGTGGCCAAGTGGGAAAAGGCCAAAGAATTTTTTGCATCTTCTAAATTAGATATTATCTTCTAAGAACAAAGATATTAGGTATGGAATAAATCATTCCTTAGAAATTTCCAATAACCTAAGATAACTAGGCTGTGCTTGCAAGTTTTATGTAAATTTGACACAAGTTAGAGTTATGTGAGAGAAGGGAACTCCAACTAAGAAAAAGCCTTCATAACAAGAGGCTGTAGGCAAGCCAGGAGAGCTTTTTTTTTTTTTTTTTTTTTTTTTTTTTTTTTTTTTTTTTTTTTTTTTTTTTTTTTTTTTTTTTTTTTTTTTTTTTTTTTAGTTAGTGAATGATAGCGAGGGAACTGCCCATTATGTGTTGGGCCATTCCTCTGCTGATAGCCTTGGGTTCTATAAGAAAGCAAACTGAGCAAGTTATGGAGATCAAGTCAAAAAGCATCACCTTCTGTGGCCTATGCATTAGATTCTGACTCCAGGTTCCTGCCCTGCTTGAGTTCCTATCCCAGCTGTTCTTGATGATAGACTATTATAAGGAGCTCTGAGTAAAATAAACCCTTTTCTCCTAGTAGCTTTTGGTTATGGTGTTTCATCACAACAACAGTAACACTAACTAAGACATTATCTTGCCCAGCAATATTTCAGCTCCTCATAATCACTGAAATTTTAATTGGTCTATCAGCCTTGTGCAATGTTCAAAGTAAGTGTGTGTGTGTGTTCTCCAGAAACTGCTGTTTACATTGTTTTAGTTCCTTCATGTGATCTAATGTACTAGATAGGTAATCTATATTTAATAATAAATAGGTAATGCAGAAATATAGCTTTTAATGCCCCTTTAGTGAGAATGCATGATCTTATTCCATGTCACAAAAGATATCAAGCTAGGCAAAAACAAAAAGTTTAACATTTCTGTTACTATACAAAATATCATCAATATTACATCCTACATATATTATAATCAAGTTAAAGTTTTGAAATATTAATTTTCCTCATTCTGACTGGGAAAAGAAAGGCTTGCAAGGGCTCTAAAAAATGTCCTGAAAACTGCAAGGCCATAGACTGGGCTTAGGAGGGAGACTGGAACAATTTGCCAATTGTTTGGGATACTCAAGACTAGTCTTTAGAAACACAGGAAATACTGTGATAGAGTTTTTTGGAGAAAGTTCAGATTCCTGAGACTAAGTATATTTGCACTTACAACAGTTGCCAGAGATGTATGGGAGGCCCATACAATGTGACTGAAGAAAAGAGCATAATATGAGTTTGAAAACAGGTTATCTGATTCTTGGGCAGTAAGAGAAGGAAGAAAGTTTCCATCTTTTAGTTGAGGTGGATTTGTTATATGTGTGTGCCAGCCAATTGTTTCTTATACATTTGATTACTTGACAAATCTCATCTGGGATAATGAGAATCAAGGACTAAGACATCAACACCAAGGTACCTGCCATTGTCTCTGACAACAGTGTCATGATCTGAGTAGACTGTAGCCCAAAGCCAAGGAGAACAAATTGTGAATAGTTGGTGAGGAACTGAGTGCCTTGTACAGTAAGTGCTTTAGCCTACAGATATTTGCTCACACACATTTATTTCCTTCTCAACATAAATATTTGTCAGAATTATCTAAGGCTGTTACTGAATTTTATCCAGAACACCATTATGGCAATTTGAAATGGATGATTGAGTAAGACTTGAATAAAAATTATTAGTGCTAACAACACAGAAAACAAAAAGTTCAATAAGCATATACATGTTCTTTTGCCCCATTCTAATCATTAGATAATACTTTGGAGAATTTGAGGCAGTATTATTTTTATTTTGGAGGCTTTAGGACTATCTGTACAAAAATAATTGCTACTTTCTCCTGGTTTTTAAGATTAAAATTTGGAAGTAAAACTAATCTAAATGAAGTTTCATTAAAGCACATTGAGGATACATCTATATATTAACTTCTTTCTCAAATGATCAGCAGCTTGATAGAAGGGATGCTCCCTGACCTGGGAGGATACAATGTGTTGTATGGTTTTTAGCATATTACTAGTATATAATAGACAGAATGGTATGTATCATATTGGGAATAGAATGAAAATCCAAAACACAAAGCCAAAAAGAATACTATTGATTGTAATTGTTTTTTTTTTTGGCTTATGTCTTATGTTTATTATTAGTTAGCTCTTTTTTTTTCTTCTTTATTTTGTATTTATCAAAAAAAACAGTAAAAAGAATTTAAAAAAAAATGCCGAAGAGTTTTTAAATAAATATTTTTGATAAATTTAAATATCTCTTGTGGCCCCTAGAATAACATGCCAAAATAATGTAACAGATGAAAAAGAAAAAAAATGATGTGTAAGGACTACAAAACTATTTGAGAGACCCAAAAGATATGATGATATGACAAGCAAAATATCTATTTTCAGAGATAAGAGAAACATGCTAAAGTGTTAAAAGAATCAGGATGCCAATTCTAAGTGTATATGTGTATAATATAATTTCAAGTATATGAAATAAATGTTTTCATAAAGAAGAAATAAATAGAAATATATAAATATCTATAGTCATACTTGGAGAGGTCATTGCATCTTCCTTGTAAGTTATAAAGCCTACAGATCAAAACAAATGAGCATGGTTGGTGAAACTGCTCAGTGGTTAGCAGCACTTGTTCATGCAGAGGAGAAGGTTCAGTTCTCACCAAGCACCTGGTGTTTCACAAACATCCATAAATCCAGTTCCAGGGAATCCAGTACCCTACTCTGACCTCCTCTGGCTTCATGCACAAACGTGGTATAGATAGGAACATGCAGACAAAAGCATTCATAGGAATAAAATAAAATACATCTGAAAATGTTTTAAAAACTTTCAATTCAGGATGACTTGAAGTTGTTAGAATCTAAGGAAGCCTTGAGTGAATATGTAAAGAGTAGGAAAGGTCCTTTATGAATAAATATTGTTTGACCTGATCATGGCCATGGTAGGGTCCTATTGCCTTAGATCCATAAGAGTGGCAATACTTACCACTACAATCTAAAGACTGAAGCTTGAAGAGATAGCAAAGCCTGTTTGTGGTCCTAGTATGAATGCTGATAGTGTGTAGAAGTGTTTATGGACCATTAATTATAGTGTGTACACTAACAGCTGTATCTTTACCTCTCTGGTGTTTAAAACTTGAAAATGCTTGTTTAAGACACTTACTGAGGCTAGATAACTCCTCCCCTCTGTGTTGTACAGGGAAAGATGTATGTTGAGATACATAGTAGGTCTACTCCATCAAAGTAAACAAGCACATCCCACTGGATCGATCCCATGGTTCCTGTCTGTGTGTGTGTCTATGTGTCTGATTTTCTTTATACTCTTGCCACTCGATCAGGTTTTCATGACCAAACCATACCGGACATGCCATACACATATATGTGTGTGTGTGTGTGTGTGTGTGTGTATGTGTGTGTGTGTGTGTGTGTGTGTGCATATATTTGACCCATAGTCAAAACACATAAATGATTGATACATCTTTAAATATATATTTTTAGCCATGTGGGAAAAGTAAAACAAAATTTTAAAACCTGAATTGAGAGATGGGCATATCGCTCAATGTCAGGCTCATGTTTAGTTTGTGCAAGGTCCTGCCAGTGTTTTGTCTCTGAGCAAAAAATGGAAAAAAAATCCTCCAGCCACCACCCACAAATATTAACTTTCTCACAAAATCAAGTGCAAAGAATAAGCAGCAAACAAAAAGACTGATAAACTTAATTAATCATAAAATATAATTAATCAAAATACAATGTATATTATTTTCATTTACTGACAAAGCATTTGTTGGAATATAGAACACAGTAAAGGTATTCTGCCAATTATTTTGTAAATGGCCTGGCCTGGTTTCTTTCCATAGCATTTTTGTACTCTATTCCAAAATCAAACAGAAGACCACCATAGGATAAACATTCATACTAACTATTGGTTCAGGAAAACTGAAAGTTTGTATGTAAAGGAAACTTTCAAAACAAGAGCTCAAGGCTAGAACATAGCTAAATGACACAGTGCCTCACTTCTGCATTGATGGCCTCTGGCAGGGATGTGGGAGAGGAAGGACTTGTTTTCTTTAAGGGTCTGGCCACAGGGAGTTTAATTATGCCCTAGTGAGTAAATGAGCAGCACGAATGGGTTTTTATGTAAATGAGAATATCATAAGAGTGGGTATGAAACTGAGAGGACTGATAACTGAGTTTGATGAGGTGCATGATGTAAAATCACCAAATAATAAATAAAAATATAAAAAAATAAGTAAAAAGTATTTCTAGTAATCTCATCCATGACACAGATTACCTGCATATTACCTTGGATGAAAGGCTTTCTTGGCTATATTTAGGAAGATATATTTAGAGCATCATGAAAAAAAGCTCTTAAATAGTAGAATCTAACAACTTATCTGTCCTAGGAAAATGTTGTATGTAATTAAGTCAAATGTCTGCCCATTTTCTAACCAGTTTAGGTGTATAAATGTTTAATAAGTTTCCTCAATCCTCCAGGCATTGGAATTTGCAGAGCTTTTCTGAAAGACTTCTTTCCACACTCTACAAAAAGTGAGTGTATATTGTGTACATAGTTGCTGTATTTCTGCTAATGAACATACTAATCTATAGATAAATGCAAACTCTTAATCCTATTATGTGTCTCAGAAATTATAAATAGCTGAAGAATCTAGCAACAGGAAAATAGAGAAGTGTTAATCTCATCCAATCGGGACCACTCAAATCATCAATGAATAAAATATAGTATGATGCAGTAATGTAGAACCTCATATTGTTGAAGGTAAAGAAAAAGACAATAGTAGATGATGCATGGTTTCATCTTTGTGATTATAAAAAAAAATAGTCCAAACAAATCTGGTAATCGATATCTAAATAATTCAAGTTTCAGAAAAGGGAAGGTTGACTAGAAAATAATTTATCCATAATCTATGATGATGAAAACCTTCCCTATCCCTTTTACCCCATAGTAACACACATATTCTTTATTTCTTTGCCCTCCTGCCCCTTCCAGTCACTCTCTTTTCTCCCCGTCACTTTATCTCCTCCCCAGCAAGGGCAGGAAATCCCAAGGTCCCAGGGTGGGTTAGTTCAGCATCCACTCCTGGCAGATCAACTTTCCTCATCCTAACATCAAGACTGGGTCAGGTGTTCCTCATATTATTAAAAGTATTTAAGCTGAACATTTATAAATGAAGCAAAACTATCTTTACACATAGATGACATGACTTTGATTAAAGAAATCTCAATGGGCTATATAAAAGTCCAAATTAAATTTGAAGCAACTATATAAAGGTTACAGCCTATCTGACTAATAAAACAATTTAATTTGTAAAACCTAACATTGTACATAGAAAATAACATGATTGAAATATATTTGTACCCTTTCTGCCTGTTGACACTCCCGAGGAAGCATCGCTGAACGCTCTCATTTCCCTGCCATCATGTCGAAGTCAGAGTCTCCTAAGGAGCCTGAACAGCTGAGGAAGCTCTTCATTGGAGGTTTGAGCTTTGAAACAACCAACAAGAGCCTGAGGAGCCATTTTGAGCAATGGGGAACACCCACGGACTGTGTGGTAATGAGAGATCCAAACACCAGGCAATCCAGGGGCTTTGGATTTGTTACGTATGCCACTGTGGAGGAAGTGGATGCCCCTATGAATGCAAGACCACACAAGGTGGATGGAAGAGTTGTGGAGCCTAAGAGAGCTGTGTCAAGAGAAGATTCTTAGAGACCAGGTGCCCACTTAACTGTGAAGAAGATCTTTATTGGTGGTATTAAAGAAGACACTGAAGAACATCACCTTTGAGATTATTTTGAACAGTATGGGGAAAATTGAAGCCATTGAAATAATGACTGACAGAGGCAGTGGGAAAAAGAGAGGGTTTGCTTTTGTCATCTTTGATGACCATGACTCTGTGGACAAGATTGTTATTCAAAAGTACCATACTGTGAATGGCCACAACTGTGAAGTAAGAAAAGCTCTGTCAAAGCAAGAGATGGCTAGTGCTTCATCCAGCCAAAGAGGTCGAAGTGGCTCCGGAAACTTTGGTGGCGGTCGTGGAGGCGGTTTTGGTGGCAATGACAATTTTGGGCGAGGAGGAAATTTCAGTGGTCATGGTGGCTTCGGTGGCAGCCGTGGTGGTGGTGGATATGGTGGCAGTGGGGATGGATATAATGGATTTGGTAATGATGGAAGCAATTTTGGAGGTGGTGGAAGCTACAATGATTTTGGCAATTATAACAATCAATCTTCAAATTTTGGACCAATGAAGGGAGGAAACTTTGAAGGGAGGCAGAAGCTCTGGTCTTTATGGTGGTGGAGGCCAGTACTTTGCTAAACCACGAAACCAAGGTGGCTATGGTGGTTCCAGCAGCAGCAGCAGCTATGGCAGTGGCAGGAGGTTCTAGTTACAGCCAGGAAACAAAGCTTAGCAGGAGAGGAGAGCCAGAGAAGTGACAGGGAAGCCACAGGTTACAACAGATTTGTGAACTCAGCCAAGCACAGTGGTGGCAGGGCCTAGCTGCTACAAAGAAGACATGTTTTAGACAATACTCATGTGTATAGGCAAAAAAACTCCAGGACTGTATTTGTGACTAATTGTATAACAGGTTATTTTAGTTTCTGTTCTGTGGAAAGTGTAAAGCATTCCAACGAAGGGTTTTACTGTAGACCTTTTTTCACCCATGCTGTTGATTGCTAAATGTAATAGTCTGATCGTGATGGTGAATAAATGTGTTTTTTTTTCTTTCTTTTTTTTTTTTTTTTTTTTAATGTGCTGTGTAAAGTTAGTCTACTCTGAAGCCATCTTGGTAAAACTTCTCCAACAGTGTGAAGTTAGAAGTTAGAATCCTTCAGGGTGGTGCCAAATTCCATTTGGAATTTATTTATAATTGCTTGGGTAAAGAAGCCATTGTCTTCAAAAACCTTGGTGTAGTAGTTAAACTGCCGGCTATTGTGACTTTAATGAGTTTCACCATTAAAAGGATCATCCAAGCAAAGTCCCATTTTGTTATAAAATGGTTGTTGGCACACCCTATGCAATACAAAAATTGATGGTATCAGATAAAATAACATATAGGAATGAAGCTTGTGTATCATCCATTATCATGTGTAACCAATAAATGATTTAATTCTCTTGGAAAAAAAAAAAGAAATATATTTGTAACACATTACAAGAAAGCAAAATCACATAATCAATAAATTATGATGTTAATGAAGGTAAAAAATATGTTTATTTTCCAAGGAAACACCTATGTAATCCCAAAATATATTTGGATGTCAAGGTTGTTTCTTTTTACAGTAGATGTAACTTAATACAAATACCAATATTTCTATATAGTCACTATGCAGATAGGATAAGGAAGAACACTCAGACAATAGAGAGCCTCTGTTATCACACCCATAACCTTGAACCTCAGGAATCATCACTAAAGGAGTGGTAAGATTCAGAAGTCAGACAGAGTGGACTCCCCAGCAGTTAAAAACTATTTTCTGTATATGACATATCAGTAGCTGCCATGAACCAGCAATGGCTAGGACTGAACAGAGAAGGCTTGTAAAAGATCAAGCTAGCTAAAACCTGAGGATGAAATGGGGAGTAGAGTGTGAAAACCCACATCTATTTGAAGTGCTATTGGCAATTAATAGCTCCTGGGAGATGGAGAAGGAGATGGAGTTTTCTTCAGTGATGCAGCCCTAAGAGGCTACGGATATTCCATTAGATGCTTCATACACATACAGATATAGGCAGCACCAAATGGTCTTATGGTATTATTATTTTTTAAAGTCACAAAAATAGGTGAATTTCAAATAAAAAAAAGTGTTGAATGAAGGGAGGGAAGAAAAGCTGGAGGAACTGAAATAGGATCATGTATTTGATCCAAATACATTATATGCACATATGCATATTTAACACAATATTTTCAAAATATTTTGTTTGTTTTCCAAACAGCTTAGGTAATACCAGGGATGAAAGGATTTCTTCATCTATAATTCCAATTGGATGTTTATAGTCTTGTATTAAAATCATGGTATAGTCTAATATCCTACATGGCAAAGAGTATTTTAGTCTGTAACTCCAATTGGGTCTTATGTAAGAGTACATGGTATAGCATAATATTCTACATGCTCTAGTGCAAAGCTGTATATAATAAACCATAACTCTTGTGATACATTATGTAGGCTCTAAAGAAATAAAATTTACCTGAAAATCAGAGGACAGAGTCAGTCACAGACTTAGTCATAGAGGTCAGGGAGTGGTAGCACATGCTTTTAATCCTAGCACTCCTGAGGAAAAGCCAGAGATCCATCTGGATTTTTGTGAGTTTAAGTCCACACTGGGCTATATGAGATTGATCCATTCCAGGAGAAAACAGAGCCAGGCACTGGTGACACACACCTTTAATCCCAGCACTTGGAAATTTGAAACAGAGAGTGATAGAGATGGCTGGGCAAAGAAGGAGACAGGATCTTCACCTTTTGGCTGAGGAGTTGACCAATTAGGATTCATGTACTATATAATCTCTCTAATGCACCTAATGAATTTCCTGAAGTCTCCACAGTTAGGAATTTGCATGGATTAGCTCTAGAGACTTCCTCTTCCACACTCAAAAGGAAAAAGATGTTTGTTCTTCTCCACACACACTTTTTCTGTCATCCAATCCCCATTATAAACTATAGAGCATTGAAAACACTTCTTCTTTGTAACTGTCTTTTCCAATGGGCAGTAAATGACTGTTTTTATCCCTTTTCCTAATAGTCCTTATTTTGCTTTCCCATTATACTACTTAGGCCGGTAATTATTATCTGACTCACTCCTTTACTGTAATATAGGCTTCTAGATGGTAGTGACTCATTTTTCTCCATTTATAGATGGCACTCAAGAAAACAAAATACTTAAAGCCTAGTTGTATTAGGAATAAAGCATGTTATTATAATCATTATTCCTAACTTACAGAGTATATTACATGCACAGTTATTCTTTATATTTTAGTGAACAGTACCTAGAAAGAAAGAACATGAATTCAAAATGAATTAATACATCAATGTGTTCTCAGTATATGCTCCTCAAAGCATAGTGAAAAATGTTTCAGAGATTAGAATAGCAGGTTATTTAAGATGAAAGTAGATGCTGTTTAAATATTGAATGAACCTTTTTAGCTAGACAGGATGCTTTAAAATTGAAAGATACTTTTATTTGAAATGCGATAAGGGATGAGCTCCATTTGTGTGAGCATGTTTCCTGACATGAATTAGAAAAACCTATTATGTTGTTTTGTGTTAGGTATGTCTTCTTATTCTTGTCCTATAATGGCAAATGCAAATACAAACACATGTTGAAAGTACATTATGACTTCAGGGTTGATAGCATTAAATGAAACAAAACCAGTCCAAGTGATCTAAGTGACACTTTTTCTGTCTCAGGAAAGCACAATGGTAAGATATTGTAAGTGACATCCTAAAGTTTGCAGACAAAGGGATGGATTTGGAGAATAGCCTCCTGAACGAGATATCACAAAGAAAGAAAGAGAAGCAAGGGATATACTCACTCATTAGTGGACTTTTTAAATAAATAAAAAGGTGTCATTGTATACAAGAGCTGAAGGCTAGAATATAGCTATATGACACAATGTCTCACTTCTGTATTGACGGCCTCTGGCAGGGGTGTGGGTGAGAAAAGACTTGTTTTTTTTAAGGGTCTGGACACATGGAGTTTAATTATGCTCCAGTAACTAAAAGAGCAGCATGAATGGGCGTTTTTGTAAATGGGGAGATCATAAGAGTGGGTATGAATCTGAGAGGACTGATAACTGAGTTTGATGGGGTGCATGTTGTAGAATCACCAAATAATTTATATATGTATATATATATGTAAACTTAGAGGAATACATTAAAAAAGATATTGTAAACATGGTGATACATGTACCCAAGGCTTGCATCTTGCTCTGTCAACATGGTCTCTAGTATGAAGATATTTTCTATCATTATAACTATTTGCTGTTATTTGTTTCTCCATTTGTCATAATATATATCAAGTTCTTTTGAAACTTCCTTTTAGTTTATGTCTGGCTTTCTTATTTCCAAAGGATAATTTAGGTGTCTGATGTTGTTGCTTTTATTTTTTCTTTTCCTGCTTTGGATAATTTTATTCTTTAGATAGGATAATTTATTTATTTTTCTGTTGCTGATTAAATAGTCTGATGATAAAACATGCTTTTCTGACATTATGCAGAATATGCAAAAAGCATTAAGATAGATTTCAACTGATTGATGTAGAAAATAATGTTAAATGTCAGTATTTACAAAAAATGCTGGCATTTCTAAAATCCCAATTTCTTCTGAATGTAGGTTAATCCTAGATGGCTTACTCATTTATTCATCTCCTTTATTTCACTTTATTAATAATAGCAAGCTTTTACTGAGGGTGTAATTTATGCCAGGAACTGATTCAAGCATTTTTGTTTATTATCATACCCAAGCTTCATAATAATCCTGTGAGGGAAATGGCATTATTTCAATTTAAAAATGAGAAAATTGAACTATCAAGAGTTTGTGGAAATAAAAGTATCTATTAGATGTGAAACTAAGTCTGAAGAAGTTCACTGAATATCCTTGACTAACTTACTTAATATTTATTAATAAGAGAATTTTCTATGTAGCCTTTAGTTTTCTTTCTGTATAAATGGTTTCTACATAACAGTTGACTGTTTTGACATATTAATTATATTTTATTTAGTTTTTTCTTTTAGCTGAACCTTTATTGACTCAAAGGAGAAAGCATATTATATATACACAAAGACTGCAATTTGATCCTTTGGAGATACATAGAGAGATAGATATGTAGATAGATAGAGATAGATTGATATATGATACATAGATAGATAGATAGATAATAGATAGATAGATAATGAGAGAGACAGACATTAATATAGAGAGAAATAGAGACACAGGAGGACAGAGAGAGAGAGAGAGAGAGAGAGAGAGAGAGAGAGAGAGAGAGAGAGAGAGAGAGAAGAAAAGGAAACACAGAGAGAAATAGGGGGAAGGGGAAGGATGGAAAAATGAATATGTATTCCTGGAGAGTTTTTAATCTAATAATTAATTTTGATTTTTTTGACTCAGATATTTGACATGCCCAGTCACACATACCTTAGGTATAGAAAAAGATACTACATACAGATAGTTTTTAATTTTATGAAGTTACCCAAATCCCACACCTCATTCCTTAATATAGCCATAAAGCCCAGTAAGACTAAAATTATGGCCTTGAAAATCACAGTTGTTTGTGGAAATGATATCATTAAGAAGCTAGCAGGTTATAGACAGAAAGTTCTGTCCAAAGTTATTTTTCTCTGTTATCTGATAAGACCTGAAACAAGAATCACGGAAGGAACGCAGAATGTAATTTCAGACACAGACAAAACACATTGCTCAAAGCCCCTCCACTATGTCTTGATGAGGAAGCTTATTGTGGTTTATCCATGTGGGAGAAGCTGGAATCTTTCTTCTCACCTTTGCCCTTAGCTGTTGTCTTCTATTTTCTGTATGCAATGCTGGTTCATGGAGTAGACACCTTGAAGAAATGGAGATAATGGTTTTTAGAGAGTGGGCTCAATGAAGAAAATATGAGCTGACATCTGTAAGCTCTTACCAAGTCTTACTCCATTCTTCTGATATTTTTTTAATCACATGAAATAAAACCTACTTTATGTTGTTTTGTTATAAATGTTAGAAATAGAATGGTCTTGATATTAGGGGAATCAAGGTAAAAAATAAAACCACCTAAACTGAGTACTAATAATATGGTTGAATGTATTGCAAGCTTCCATGCAGTACAACATGTGCAATGTAATCCTTAAGAGAAATTTCATATAGGAGATTCTTTAAGGCCCCCTAAGAACTATGTATACTTCCTCAGCTTTATTGATTGTTCAGTTTTCAGCACAGTTTTAGTGAGATGTTATTGATGACAACAATGTTGGTTCCTAGGAGGTTTTTCCTGCCCATTGAACTCTTTCTAGTTCTAGGAGGAGAGTCTGTATGAGCAAGATAGGGATTAGAAGGAAAATTCCCACAGTAATGGTCCACTGGAGCTCTTGGAAGCTCTCTTAAGAACAGCCACCTGGGAACCATCTGAAAAAGGAGCTAGGCCCGCAAGGATAGGCAACTGTCCACTGACATGGGCAGTATGTGGAGAAAATCACACTGAGTTTCTGTGCACAAACTGGCACTTCAGAGTCCATTCCCTCCAGAGAAACATCTAACCCAGTACTAAAATTAGGATGAGGGAATTGCACTTGCATGGAGTGGATGCTGAACTGACTTCTTGCCATTTTGGGGGAGGGGAAGGGGAGATGGGGAAGAGGGTGGCTGAAGGCTGACAGGTAGGGAATGGGAGGGGAAGCAAAAAGAAATATGGATTTATTTTTTTAATAAAATTTAATAAAAAATCTTAATAATGAAGAATTCATGTTTTAATGTTTGCACTGTACCACACATAGTGGTTTCATTACATGTATTGTCCACTAGAAATGAAGTGAAAATGTAACAAAAGAAGAAAAATGGTATATTATTTAAAGGAAACACATTTGTTTCTAAATAATATGCATATGTATTATATAAATTTGTGTCAAAGTATGTACATTTACATGTATTTAGAAATACAAGAAGAGAATATAGGATATTGTCTTAGTTACTTTTCTATTGCCATGACAAAATACCATAATAAAGGTACTTGGAGAAGGGAGTTTATAGAAGCTTACATTTCCAGAGGGTGTTTCCTTGACATCATGGCTAGTAGGTATCATGGAAACAGGCAGGCAGGCATGGTACTACAGCAGTAGCTGCATGCTCAGACCCTTAGCTGTATGATGCAGAAGAATGCTAACTGGGAAATTCATGGGCTTTTGAAAATTCAAAGTATATCTACTCCAGTAAGGTCACAGCTCCTAAATATTCCCAAAAAGTACCCTGATGACCAACCATTGAAACATAGGATCCTATAGGACCATTATCATTTGAACTACCACAGATACCCTACTCTATTAATCTACATCTTATTCCCTTCAGACAGTGTCTACCCCTGAACTTAGAGCAAGGCTTATGGCCAGGAAGTCCAAGCAGTCTGGCAGTCTTGACTTTGCCACACCTACTTTTTTTTTCTCTCATGGATACTGAGAATTTGAATGTATATTCCCATGGATGTACATGATGACCAAAATATAATCTAAGTAATATATAACCTATCTGTAACTACCATTTCCAAAAGTCTGGCCCTAACCAATCATTTACATGTGGAATTACTTATTCTCTTCTAAAAATAAAACTAATAAAAATAAACATATTTCTACCACAGTAAAGATCACATAACATTAGTATATTGTTCATATGAAAGCATTGTACTTATACTGATAGTTAAGAAATATTAAAATATACAAATCAACAATTCACAAGTTTCAAATCTAAATATTTTAGAATGTTAGATATTAGTAACTAGTATTTTAGTATATGTCTCACCACCTATATAAAATAAAAGATATATATTTTCTTATAAATAATTGGAGTATTTTACTTAGAACATATAAAAAGTTCCATGACCTTATTTATATGCTATATATTAATATAAGAAATTTAATACTAAAGGTAAACCATATTTTTTCTTCTTATCTTGTACATAATAAAAGTAGAGTTATAATAACTCACAATCCTCACCTATGATAATCAATAATCATCAATGTTATCTTAAGTAAAAGAAAAATTTCACTATATTTCAATTTTCATTTGCAATACACAAATGATCTCTGACAATTGGCAAATGCTTTATGAGCAAGTTTGAATATTCTAGATAATTGGAGATTTTAGGAAATTAAAGAAGTAACACTAGTAGGGACTGATGCATATTCCATGGAATATTATAGTCAAGGATTTTAGATTTTCTTTCTTTCCAGTTGGAGTCATGTAAGAGAGAGTCACGTATACACCCACTAGAGTGAGATCTCTTCTTCCACTCTGTTTGGAGACAGACATCTCCAGCTTAAAGCTGTGTTTGTACTGTCACTCAGTAACCATGTGGTCTTCTGTGTCTGGTGTTAACTTGACTTTCTGGGAGCTAACATGCAGGGCCAGTCATGAGAGGATATATGTACCTTTAATTGGGTGTGTCCTTAATCCTGCTATTACAGCAACAATAGCTGTTATAAGTAATATCTATGACCTTGGTTTGTGGATGTGTTTGCCCTCTGTGAACATCTCATCCAGTACAAATGATACAAGTAGGTAATGAAAGAGTAAAACTATAATAGCCCAGTAAAATTTATAATAGCTTCTTCCCATTTGTCTTACCTGCCAGCCAAAGAAAGACAGATTTCTCTCTCTCTCTCTCTCTCTCTCTCTCTCTCTCTCTCTCTCTCTCTCTCTCTCTCTCTTCCTCTGTGTGTGCATGTGTGTGTGTGTGTGCATCCACGTTTAAGTAAGATGATAGATAGATAGATAGATAGATAGATAGATAGATAAACAGAGAGAGACATACATATCATGGTCCCAATGACATGTTTTTACTCATTGAATTTATCTTGGACGTCATATACAATGACTTCTTGAAGTCTAAGAAAAGTTATCAGAAATGTATGAATCTAACATATAAAATAGTGCAAAATTAAAATAGTAAGCCTTTTTTCATGAACATTTTTTTCTTTCACCTGAAAGCTACAACAGAATATCTTAATCATCATCACACATTCTTGAGGATGACAGAGGTCAAGACAAGTGCCTGGAGCCCTAGCTTTGTATCATGTGGTGCATGTGTCTTGGTATGAAGAAGTCTGGATAACTGTGATAGATACTTTCTCTACAAGATACCTCTCATATGTATGGTACATTAGTTTGTAAAGAGCCAATATATCTAAACAATTATCATTTAGTCTGAATGATGCAAATATTTGCTTAATAAGACTCCTGAGGGAGCCAATATTAATCAAAGGCTCAATAAGTATACATGTGTTCGTGCTTAAGAGGTTTTGAAATATTGTATTTCTCCTTATGTTTTCCTCCTGATTTTTTATCTAACATTACTTGTGAGCAACCCTTTTCTTTCACATTCTAACTTCTAATTTAATCTTTTAATCTTGGTGACATACAACTTAGATGGTAATTCTTTTTCTAATGTAAATAATACTCTTGACATAATAAAAGAATTTACTCTCTAACTTTGAAACACTAGAATACAATTAACACTTCATTTCTTTCTTATATTTCCTGAATCTATTTTTTTTCTGGTCCCTTTATATCCCATGTTCCACTTAAGCCAATTTTCTTTCTGCCTCAGGTAGGTCTTTCCTTGGAGCTCTTCACTGGCCATGTCCTGTACTTAGACCTCTCTCTAATGGTCCCTTCCTATCCTGTCTCTTTAAGTTCAACTTACATCACAGAAACACCTTCCCTGACTCGAGTAAAATGTCATGACCATATTAAGTCAGTAACTCTTCAAAAAGTTTTCCCAATCGTACACAATTTATTTCCTCCTAAAACCATCTTTTCATAGGTATATTTACTTATTTAAAGTCTCTCTACCTATTGCATATGAGCTCCATGGAAGAAAGCTCTTCTTAAGTCTGTATTCCTAGAATCCAGAACAATGTATCCGGAATAACAAGTATTCAGAGTGCAGTATTTCACTTAAGAGTTAGATATGATTTGCAGCTTGATTGTGCTTTGCTTTTGGTTTAAAGTCCACTAATTAATGAGTAAAACCCCTGCTTATCTTTCTGAGTTTGTGATACTTCGCTCAGGAGGATATTCTCCAAATATATACATTTGCATGAAAACTTTAGGATATCATTTTTTTTCTTACTTGCTGAGTAGTACTCCATTGTGTCGATGTACCACAGTCTGTTAATCCATTCCTCACTTGAGGGGCATCTAGGTTGTTTCCATGTTCCTGCTATTATGAATAATGCTGCTATGAACATAGTTGTGCTAATGCTTTTGGGATGCAAATGTGCATCTTTAGGGTATATGCCCAATAGTGGTAAAGCAAAGCACACCCAAGCTGCAAACCACAATCACTGAACAGCTTGGGGTTTGAAGCACCTTAGACTGGAACCATGAAGCCCATTCCCTCAAGAGGAACACCTAACCCAGTCTTGATATTAGGATAAGGAAATCGGACTTGGCTGTAGTGGATGCTGAACTAAGCCACCTTGGGCCCTTAGAACATCCTGCCCTTGCTGGGGAAGAGATAAGGAGATGGGAAGATGAGAGAGTGGCTGGGAGTGGCTGGAGGGGGAACAAGGGGATACATGGAAAAAATGAGACTTTATTCAAAAATAAATAAAAAATAAAAAAACAAAACTAGGTATGACTTCTAATTAGTTCTTTAGCTCACATTTAATTCACAAAGCAATAGTTTATAAGATTATACAACAGAAACATTCCCCCTAAACTGCAATTGTTTATAATTGTATATGGTCAAAAGTTTTGTAAATGGAAAGTAGCTGTTATTTTTGTACATAAAGTAGATTATTTCATTCATTTCCTGAAATGTTTGAAGGAAGTGGACCAACTGTGAATATTCTGAGGTTAGCATAGGATGCTTTGTCAGTTATTAAGTGTCTTGAAACTTTCATAGGTTTTGGGTCTTAATATGTTCCATCTTTTAGAGTCTCTTTTTAAAGAAAAAAATAGTTGAAATTCTAACAGAGAATTGGGCCTACCTTTCATTTCATTTCTTCTGATTCTAAAGACTAATTGTTTTATTGTAAATTTATTTTATCTTTGCATGCTCTCTCTCTACATAATGCTCTGCTCTCTGCCTGAATGCCCCTCCTTTACATTCTGTGAATGAACAATTCCAAGAGAGCCAGAGGCAGCTCAATGTTCTCCCTTCAGTGAGAAACTACAATTGAGTGTACCTATTTTGAAATGAAATATTTCTGTGTTCAGATGAGAAGAGAAGAAACTCTGTTGATTGGTTTCTTGTGACTGATACTATTGCTTGGAACTCTAGCCGTACCCCAAAATAAAATGTATCTTATACTTTGCCATGTTCCCAAGACTCCATAAAATAGGCCAGCTCATCCCTTGATTCATAAGTATATTTTGTATTTTGATACTATGAAAATTGCAGGTTGTTGATTCCTACTCACAGCAATACAGATAGGAAAATATTTGTCTTCCTTCCACAGCAGCATTAATGTGCAACGAATCATGTTTTGAAGTGCTGTAAGAGATATGATGTAAGCTAATTGAGATTCAATTAGTACATCACATGCTTTTTGCTATGCAGGAGCTAACTGAGGATCTGTCTATTAGAAATTACTCATAGCTGGGTGAAAGCTTGATGAATAATAATTTAGACCTTGAAAGACATGCAAGACTATAAATGGAAGTAAAAGTGAGGCTAATGGATGATCAGCCAAGAACTTTTCAGAATTCCCTAATGAGAAACTATAATTTCCATATTTGACATTAAGGCTGATAATAATGACAAGACCTTAAGATTGAGTACAATTAGATCCATAAAATGCTTTGCCGATATCTTGAAAACTACCTATTAAGTTGAACCTAGAAGTCAGATTTGTCTCAATCTAGTGTAATGATTCACAATACAAGAAATACTAGATTTACTTTTCCTTGTGATTACCAACTAATATAATTTTACATTACAGATATAATTATATATCACAGCGCACATGATCTTTGGAAAGTTGAAGACAAAATGTCATCCACTGTTCACCACACTTCTGTGGCATATTGTTTCTCTGAAACTCAATCATAAAGTCCTTCACTAAGCTCCTGGATCTTCTAGCTTCTCATATTCCTCCCATGTATGGTCTTAAACACCATCACACTTTCCTAACGCCTATGCATCCTGGTGCTTCACTCTTTCCTTATGTGTCAGAGACATGCACTTATTTCTCAAGCTCTTCTCACATCCTCTTTCCCTAGGCAAGCTTCTAACTTTAATAAAGAAGTCACATGATGCTTTTCTTCAGCTCACTATGAATTGCCCAGGGTCTCATTTTTCTCAGAAAATAAAATAATCTGCAATGTGCTATCTAATAAATATCACATATTTACCTCAGTTTACCATAAGCAAATACTTTATCCTACACTCTTCTTAGCAACTCTGGTACCATGATTCATTCATTTATTTAGTCTACATTTTCACTATCAGAAACCATGTTTCTGAAAATGAAATACTTTGGAGATTTTATCTATGAAATTTTCTTGACACAATTTTGATAATAAATGCCTATTCACTGAATGTAGCATTTAAGAGCCTTCTTACTGTGATTTATTTAACTAAATCAGCAAAGCAGAAATATTCTAATACTCTACTATAAGAGAACTGAGCAACTATTTGTTCATTCAAAAATTGTCACAGATTAGTGATTATTTATGCTAATGACTTTTTGTTCAAGGTTCATTTAAAAGTAATTGTTATACTGTATAAATCTTTGAATTGAAGGTGTTTTACTCTCTATAGAATGCAAATATAATGAATTGTTTGAGGTTATGTTAGAGATTTACTTGTTTGATTCATAAATGCATCTACATGTAGTAATATAATAGAAAATGTATACAAGTATGTACATAAATGTTAACTGATTTTACATTTTTCTTTTTATTGAAGAAAATCTTTTATATCTTATAAAAGTCCCACATTATCCATTGTTACATTTCAGAGAATGTACTTTTTTGTATTTTTTACTGAGAGCTTCAGAGTGATACGTGTTGATCAACCATGTGTTTGTAAGCAGTGGATCATCTAGACTTAAGACTCAATTTTTGAAAGACAGGGTTTGATATAGCTTAGACTGACCTCAAACTTGATATTGGACCAAGGATGACCCTGAACTTCTGATGATCTAGTCTCCAAGTTCCAAATACTGAAGTCAGAGTTATGCACTGCACAGAATTATGGATTGAACCAAGTTTCAGGCATAGTAGGCAACATTCTACCAAATGAGCCCCTCATTTGAGATCCATATCTTAGGTTTTCTATGCTACTTTATTGTCCTTTCTTTACCCTATACATGTAACCAGAAGAAACTATGTAGTTTTTCAAGATGACTACTTTTATTCTAAAATTAATTTTATTTATGAAAGCCTTCCAGCATTTATGAAACAGTCAGAAGTAATTTGACATCATCTGGTTTTTCTCTACAAGGCATTTCTCATGTGTCTTCTAATGGCTGCTAAACCCATTCTGGGGATTCTACTCTCACAACCTATAATTATTTTCTTGAGGCCCCTCATCCAAATACTATCATACTGAAGTTCTATCTGAATCATATTAATTAGGGTTGCTATCATTATGTACAAAATAGCTACCCAAAGCATTTTAAAACTGTTTATCCAGAAACAAATTGAAAATAGGAAATTTGATTTTTTTTAATGATGAAATGTTTACTTTAGAATAATTTGGATTTATTAAAAAGTTATCAATTTAATACAAGGTTCTCTTATCAGCTTCTATAAACTTTGCCTTATAGTAAATATTTACATAATTTAACATGTTAGTAAAAAAGCAAGGTATTTATACGGAGCAATACTATTAGCCAAACCACATACATTCTGATAATTTTGGATTTTATATAAATTCCCTAGAAATGTTATATTATCCAATTTTGGATGCTGTATTTCATTCTGGTGGCATGCCTCCTTAGTTTTGCTTTCTCCTGTTTCTTTCCCTTCCTACAACTTTCCGTCTTCCTTCCTCCACTTACAGATTTTCAGGATAATCACATCTTGACCATTTTATTGTATTTGAGCTCACATATATAAAAATATCTCCTCAAACTGAACACATAATTATTTGTTTTTTCTTACAAAAATATTCATTAGCAAAAAAATGCAGGCAAGGTTGCTTTATATAGCATTATTTTTCAGCACTTTTTTATTGCAATCTAAGCAATGTAAATTGCAATCAAACTCACCCTTTATCTTAGTCTATAAAGAATAAAATAATAGGAACATCTAACTATTGTTAGCCAAATTAGTAAGTACCCAACATAGAATTAAAACAAAAATAGATAACATAAGCATTTTAACAGAAATCTCATTTCTTTAAACATTTAATTCCCTAAACTTGGTCCTTTTAATGTTGCAGTGACTATCATTTATCTTGGAGATGGCTGCCTAGATAGTTTGCTTCACATTTATTATAGAGCTTATGAGATAATCAATTTTGCAGTCACCACTGAAAATTCCTAACCCCAGATCTTACACAGCAGTCTATTCTAGATAACTGTGAAAAAAAAGGTAATCTCCTCCCCCCAACATACCCATCTATTTACCAAGAGATAATTGCAAAGTTCTTATTTCTATATACCCCAGTTTTCATCATTCCTTCTCCAGGGAGGTAGGGATGACCCAAGGAGGAAGAAATAAATGTTTTCCTACTCCGTTTTCCCAGAAGATTTCAAGCTGCAGCAGTGTGAGTCCCAACACACTGTGGGATATCGGAGATAATTCCTATTCAATGGGCAAAACTCTATTTAATGCATTACTACTTCCTGTGGTTTTTGCCCAAATTTACCACAGGGAAAATGCTTACTCTCAACATTATTTAAGTCATAAAACAATTGGTTATTACAGTCTGCAGGAAACCACACAAAATGAAAGAAAATAGATGACATAACACAAGCTTTTCATATCATTTTACTTACTCTAGTGGTGGCAATTTCTGTGTGGAAACAAACACACCTACATCCCCTACTTTGAATACCAGCTTCCTTGCAATATTTCCTCCTCCTGGAGAAGATCATGTGAAGAAACAGCCTTACACCAAAGCTGTTACCTTGCTTCACTATAATTTTTATTTATATTTTATTATGAATAAAGTCATACTTTTTATCCATGTATATACTTGTTCAAGCTCCATTCCACCCCCACACCTTCCAGTCACTCTCTCTTCTCCACATCTATTTACCTCCTCCTCAGCAAGGGCAGGAGGTCTTAAGGTTAGGGTTAGGGTTAGTTCAGCATCCACTCCTGGAGGATCCAGTTTCTTCAACCCAACATCAAGACTGGGTCATGTGTTTCTCTGGAGGGAGTGGGATCTCGCGTGTCAGTCCAAGGTGTTTCAGATCCCAACCTGTACAGTGGATGTAGTTTACAGCTTGGGCATGCTTTGCTTTTTGCGTTTTTATTTAGAGTCCACCAGTGAGTGGGTACATCCCCTGCTTTTCTTTCTGGGTTTGTGATACCTTGCTCAGGAGAATATTCTCCAAATACACCCATTTGCCTGCAAATATTAGGATATCATTTTTTTTTTACTTCTGAGAAGTACTCTATTTTGTAAATGTACCACAGTTTGTTAATCCATTGTTCAGTTGAGGGGCATCTAGGTTGTTTCCAGGTTCTTGCTATTATAAATAATGCTGGTATAAACATAGTTGAGCTAATGCCTTTGGAGTGCGAAAGAGGATCTTTAGGGTATAAGCCCAGGAGTGGTATTGCTGGATCCTTGGGGAGATTGATTTTCAGTTTTCTGAGAAACCGCAATACTGCATTCCAGAGTGACTGAAAAAGTTTATACTCCCACCACCAATGGAAGAGTGTTCCTCTTGCTCTGCAACCTCTCCAGCATAGGCTGTCATCTGTGTATTTTATCTTAGTCAATCTGACAAGTGTAAGGTGGTATCACAAATTTCTTTTGATTTGCATTTCTCTGATGGCTAAATATGTTGAGCACTTTTTCAAGCGTCTTTCAGCCATTCATAATCTTTCTGCTGAGAATTCCCTTTTTAGTTCTGAACTCCATTTTTTTATTGAGTTATTCAAGGTTTTGGGCTTCAATTTCTTGAGTTCTTTATACATTTTAGAGATGAGTCCTCTACCACTTGTAGGGTTGGTGAAAATCTTTTCCCATTCTGTAGGCTGTCATTTGGTCCTATTGACTGTGTCCTTGGTTTTACAGAAGCTTCTCAATTTTAGGAGGTACCACTTATTGATTGTTGTTGTTAGTGTCTGTGCCACTGGTGTTATATTTAGAAAGTGGTCACCTGTGTCACTTCATTTGAGAGTATTTCCCACTTTCTTTCCTATCAAGTTCAGTGTGGCTATAGGTTTATGTTGAGGTGTTTGATCCACTTGGATTTGAGTTTTCTGCAGGGTAACAAGCTTAGATCCATTTGCATTTTTCTACACACTATCATCCAGCTATGCCAACACTATTTGTTAAAGATACTATCTTTTTTTCCATTGAATATTTTAGGCCTCTTTGTCAAAGATCAGGTGTTCATAGGTTCTTGGGTTAATGCCTGGATCCTCAATTCAAATCCATTGATGCACAAGTCTGTTTTTATGCCAGTATCAGGCTGTTTTTTATTACTGTAGCTCTATAGTATAACTTGATGTCAGGGATGGTGATACCTCCTGAGGTTCTTTTGTTGAGCAAAATTGTTTTGGCCATCCTGGCTTTCCTGTTATTCCAAATGAAGTTGAGTATTGTTCTTTCAAGTTCTGTAATATATTGTGTTGGGATTTTGATGGGCAGTGCATTGAATCTGTAGATTGCTTTTGGTAGGATTGCCATTTTTACTATGTTGATCCTACCTATTGAGGAACATGGGAAATCTTTCCATTTTCTGATATCCTTTTCAACTTCTTTCTTCAGTAATTTAATTTTTGTCAAATAGATCTGTTACTTCTTTGGTTATAGTTACTCCAAGGTATTTAATGCTACTTGCAGCTAGTATAAAGGGTGATGTTTCCCTTATTTCTTTTTCAGTCCTTTTATCTTTAGTGTATAGAAGGGCTACTGATTTTTTTGAGTTAATCTTGTATCCTGCTATAATGCTGAAGGTGTTTATCAGCTGTAGAAGATCCCTGGTAGAATTTTATTGGTCAATTATATATACAATCATATCATCTGCAAATAGAGATAGTTTCACTTTTTCTTTTTTCAATTTGTATCCCCTTAATCTCCTTTTGTTCTATTATTGCTTTGCCTAAAACCTGGAGAACTTTATTGAATCGATAAGGGGAAAAAGAACATCCTTGTCTAGTTCCTGATTTTCGTGGGATTGCTTTGAGTTTTTCTCCATTGTTTGATGTTGGCTGTCGGCTTATTGTAAATATTCTTTATTATATTGAGGTATTTTCCCTGTATTCCTGATCTCTCCAGGGTTTTTGTCATAAAGGAATGTTGGATTTTGTCAAAGGCTTTTTCAGCATCTAAGTATATGATCATGTGGTTTTTTGCCTTCAGTTTTCTTATATGATGGATGACATTTACGGTTTTTCATATGTCTAACCATCCCTTCATTTCTGAGATGAAGCTTACTTGATCATGGTAGATGATATTTTTATATATTGTTGTATATGTTTTGCCAAAATTTTGTTGAGAATTTTAGCATCAATATTTATGACAGAAATTGGTATACAGTCCTGCTTCTTTGTTGTGTCTTAGAGTTGCTTGGGTATTAGGGTAATTGTGGCCTCATAAAAGGAATTTGGCAATATTCCTTCAGTTTCTCCTGTATGAAATAGTTTAAGGAGTAATGGTAGTAATTCTTCTTTGAATGTCTGGTAGAATTCTGCACTGAAACCATCTGGACCTGGGCTTTTTTTACATGGGAGTCTTCTAAAGACAGCTTCAATTTCCTTTACGGTTATAAGTCTGTTTAGGTAATTAATCTAGTCTTCACCTAATTTTAGTAAATGGTACCTGTCCAAAAAGCTGTCCATTTCATCTAGCTTTTCCATTGTTGTGGAATATAGATTTTCAAAGTATGACTTGATAATTCCCTGGATTTCCTGGGTGTCTGTTGTTATGTCCCCCTTTTCATTTCTGATTTTGCTGATTTGGATACTCTCTCTCTGCTTTTTGATTAGTTTGGATAAGGGTTTATGTTGTTGACTTTCTCAAAGAACTAACTCTTTGTTTCATGGGTTCTTTGTATTGTACTTTTTGTTTCAGTTGTATTGATTTCAGCTCTAAGTTTGATTATTTCCTGCCATCTACTCCTTCTAGGTGAATTTGCTTCTAATTGTTCTAAGGCTTTCAGCTGTGCTGTTAGTTCTCTAGTGTGGGATTTCTGTAGGTTTTTCTAGGCATCTTGTGCTATGAATTTTCCTCTCAAGATTGCTTTCATTGTGTCCCACAAGTTTGAGTATGTTGTGGATTCATTTTCATTAAATTCTAGAAAGACCTTGATTTCTTTCTTAATTTATTCCTTGACCCAGAGGTGGTTCAGCTGAGTGATATTTCGTTTCCATGAGTTGGTAGGTTTTCTGTAATTTTGATGTTGCTGAACTCTAACTAGGCCCTGGTGGTCCGATGTGATACAAGAGATTATTTCCATTTTTTGTATCTATTGATATTTGCTTTATGATTGGTTATATGGTCAATTATAGATGGTCATACCCATCATAACCTCTTTTAGACTCCTTATTTCTCTGTTGAGTCTCTGTCTGGTTGACCTATCCAGGGGTGAAAGTAGGGTATTGAATTCTCTCATTATTAGGGTATGAGAATTGATGTGGGATTCGAACTTTAGCAGTGTTTCTTTTACATAGGTAGGTGCCCTTGTATTAGGGGCATAAATGTTCAGTATTGAAATTTTCTCTTGACCAATTTTTCCTTCTGTCAATAAGTAATGTTCATATTGTTCCCATTTAATTGCTCTTAGCTTAAAATCTACTTTGTTAGATATTAGGGTGGCAACCCAAGCTTGTTTCTTAGAGCCATTTGATCGGAAAATCTTTTCCAAACCCTTTACTCTGAGTCTGTGTCTTTCTTTGTGGTTGAGGTATGTTTCTTGTATACAGCACCAGGATGTTTTCTGTTCTTGTATCCATCTTGTTAGTGTGTGTCTTTTTATAGGTGAATTGAGTCCCTTGATATTAAGGGATATTAGTGACCACTGATTGATGTTTCCTGCTATTTTTTGTGGTAACTTATATGTATTTCCTTTCCCTGGCCTTTTCTTCTGTGGGATTATTGATTGATTTTGATTTCATGGGTGTATCTGGGATCCTTATTTGGAATTTTCCCTTTAATGCTTTCTGGAGGGCCAAATTGGTAGATAGGTATTGTTTCAGTTTGACTTTGACATGAAATATCTTATTTACTCTATCTATGATGATTGATAATTTTGCTGGATATAGTAGTCTAGGTTTGCAGTCATGTTCTTTTAGTGTCTGTATAACTTCTGACCAAGCCCTTCTTGCTTTCATGGTTGTCATTGAATAGTCCGAAGTTATTCTGATGGGTCTGCCTTCATAGGTAAATTGGCCCTTTTCTTTTGCAGTTCTTAACATTTTTTCTTTGTTCTGTATGTTTTGTGACTTGATTATTATGTGGTGATAAGACTTTCCTTTGGAGTCATATCTATTTGGTATTCTTTAAGCTTCTTGTATCTTTATAGGCATTTCCTTCTTTAAGTTGGGAAAGTTTTCTTCTGTTATTTTATTGAATATATTAACTTTGCCTTTGAGCTGGTATTCTTCTCCTTCTTCTATTCCTATATTCTCAGGTTAGATCTTTTCATGATGTCCCAGATTTCCTGAACATTTTGTGTTATTGGTTTTTTTGGTTTAATATTTTCTTTTACTGATGTATCTATTTCTGCTACGGAGTCTTCCACTTCAGAGATTCTCTCTTCCATCTCTTGGATTCTGTTGGTTATGCTTGTATCTATAGTTCCAAACCTTTTCTTCAGATTTTCTATTTCCACCGTTGCCTCATTTTGTGCCTTTTTTATTGCTTCTATTTCAGATTTTAGTTCCTGGAATGTATCTTTCATTTTTGGTTTATCTTTTCTTGGTTTTCTTTCAAGGATTTGTTCATCTCTTCCATTTTTTTTTTTGTTTGTATTTTCTTCTATTTCTTTAAGGGAATTGTTTATATCTTCTTTGAAGGCTTCAATAATCTTCATAAAGTTGTTTTTGCTGTTGTTTCCTTCTGTTTCCTCTTCATTGCTCTGTTCAGGTCTTGTAATTGTAGAATCACCAGTTTCTTCTGGTGTTGCCTTGTTGTTCTTTATATTGTTATATGTATTTTTGCACTGGTGTCTACCCATGGCTTCAGTGGTTCACGATTAGGCAGCTCCTAGTCAGTTGTGACAAGAGGGCTTATGTGTCTCCTGTCTCCTCTGAGCAAGGGGTCTGACTCTGTTCTGGATAGTGTTTTTAATTTCAAAGCCTCCATCCTGTCCTTCTCTGATGACAAAGTTCACCCAAGAGGTGGGACCCAGCCATGCAAGGTCCCCTTTTTAAGGTGTGGCTCGGGGAGCCCCTCACAGCCAAAGCCTAGCTTCTGTCTGCTAGGGAGAGTCTGAGATCAGACTCTAAGCATTGACCCTGGTCCTGGAGAGGAACTCTCTGCTCAGGTGTTCCAGGTGCAGGAATCTGCTCACCCCTGGATGCGGCCTGAATTTTAAAGCCTCGGTCCTTCTCTAATGATGCAGTTCGCCCTGGAGGCGGGGCCAGGCCATGCAAGGTCTCCTTTTTTAGGTGTGGCTGGAGGAGCCACTCACAGCCAAACCCTAGCTTCTCTGTCTGTTAGGTAGAGTCTGAGATCAGACCCTAAGGATTGACCCTGGTGCCAGAGAGGGACTCTCTGGATGGATGGTCCAGGTGCTGGAATCTTTCACTATAATTTTACATAGCATCAGATATGAGTCTTTTGCACCACTCTGTTTGAGTTCTATGTTATTAATGATAAGCAGTATATTATAATATAGTTAAATGCATTCATAACTTAAAAGTATTGTCTTTTGATTTTAAAATAATAGTCTCTCTAAGGTTTCTTTTTATTTTTTGTCAAAATCTAAGTGCAGTAAAGGCTTTATTTTATTTTTTGTTATAAAATAGTCATGCGTTGCTACTGAATAAAAGAGTTAATGTATGGATACAAAGTGCCAAATGTACTTGTTAAAATAGGTTTACTAAATATTTAAGGCTAGTTATATGAGAAATTGAATTGTATTTCTTAAAATGTGTTCCTGTTACTACTGTGTAAAAAATTATTAAATGGCCTAGAAATGTAAACCAGGAACTCAATATTTTATATTTTGCAACACTGAATTTCAGGGCTATTCTGTCTAACTCTACTCCTTTTGCCATTGACTAAGGTGAATGGATGCTCTTCAGGGACCTGAGGACAATAGAGAAGATTAAGATAGTTTTGTTCTTTTATATAACATCTTTAGGGGCATTGATTGCTAAATGCTGGACCTAGAGGCTATAGCTGATCATAGCAACTTCATACAACCCTCCACCATGGTCCTCTAAAGGTGGCTGACCATCTTATAGTGAAACAAAAGCCTTTAGATAGAATATTTCTTTTTTTATTTTTTTAAGCTTTATTTATTTATTTATTTGCCTTGGTGTTTGCCTGGAACTGGAACTACAGACAGTTGTCAGCTGCTATGTGGGTGCTGGGAATCGAACCCCGGTCCTCTGGAAGAGCAGACGGTGCTCTCAACCGCTGAGCCATCTCTCCAGTCCCTAGATAGACTATTTCTATAGTTCACATTAGGAGTCTTTTTAAAAGACCTAGACTCAGAGAGAAAACAGAATAATTTTTCAGTATTAGATCGTTCATGAAAATCTGGCACTCAGATTAAAGCAAGAGGAGTATATATTAACTTTGTGGCAGGAAAAATATCAAGACATATTTTCTCATCTTTAATATGTCTTAATACATAGTGTTTATTTTCAATTATTTAAAAATTTTTCTAAATATCACAGTGTATTCTTAAAATATGGAACAACATTTAATACAAAAGGAAATACTGTCTTTAACCATATATTCTTGGTGCAGTTTTTTCCAGTGGATTTGCAAAGTAATCTACATTTGAACAAACCCAAATAAACCCAAATAAACAACCAAAGACACACTGCATTCATACATTTCCAGCTAGAGAAAAGATCTGTTGTGCCAGGTACATCATTGCATTCAGTTAGCTTTATGTTCTCTGCAATCTATCTAGTTCATAATACAGAGCTGACACACAGTTAATAACTCTAGACGTGTAATTATTTGTGCTCATATACATGCTCTGTGATGTGTGTGTGTGTGTAAATGCAGGCAAAGAGCTAAGATAATGAATTGTTTTGCCTTAGGTTGAACACCAATATGACAAATGTAAAAGGAACTTTGTTTCGTTATAATAAAGTAACATGTTTCCACCATTAAACTTCTTTGAGTATCATATGTTTGCACCTGAATATTATTACACAAAATATGTAAGTTACAAAAAGTTGAAGAACTGCAATCTGTTGTGTACATAATTATAAATGAGTCTTCACACATACTATATTGATTGCACATTTTCTGATGTGAAAAAAGCAAAACAAAATTTAAAAGCTTGCTGCATATCAAGTGTTTGTCACATCGTTGCACATTGAAAGAGACATATTTTTTAAGTTGTTATTTTTCACTGTGAGTATTTTGGGATGGAGTGTAATAGTACTATTACTCTAAAAGGTATTTACTCTAACTCCCTAGTCCATAGCTGATCACAAGGGTATATCAATTTGACATCAGATCTGGAAATTAAAATAGTTATTAAATTACTAAAGATATATTAAGACTTTATGTTACTTATAAAGATACTACTTTCTTTTAACAATTTCAGCAACTTAAATTATCTGTTGAGAAATAATAATATAAACTCTAAGGTTGCATGCTTTACAAGGATATTTATTTTAAAAAGTTTAAATAAAAAAGAATATTGTCCCTTAAGATTCAAATGTGTCTCTTGGCTGTTTAATGGTAGCAGTATCCAAATGAAAAGGCTCTCATTTAATTGTTAAGATTAATTCTACTTTTGTCATGCTTATAATATGAAAATTTTCACTACAGCTCTTGTGTCAAGAGATGAGATTTAACTTGTCTTTGGTAACTCACACATATAAGAATAATACTGTTCTGTTAGAGGATATTAATTATATAATCTCTACTTTGGTTGAAGGTAGGGAGATTGCAGCCAGCTAGGCTGATGGAGCTACGAATGATCTGTTCTGAGTAATGTGCATATACATGTACACTAGCTGCTTCCTGCTAAGCCAGTTTGGAGTCTGTCACTTAAGTGCCTGGTGACTGGTGACTCATGATCATTCAGATGCTCATGACCAATTAGAGAATAACAGCGCAGCTAGGAAGGTCACCAGCTACCAATGGGAAGTCAGGAGGAAGTAGATAGGCTTGCTACATGTCTGCAGTAAGGGAGTCTGCAAGTCACAAGTCTGTACATTGTTTCTCACCTCACTTCCAGTGTCTATGCTGTAGACACCCAGCCTTCTCACCCCCTTCCCCAAGGGGTGCCCAGATAGCACACCTTATAACAATTAAAGAATTACTCAATGCAGAGTTTAGGAATAGAGTGTTTGTGTTCATGCATACATTATATAAAATTTATGGAATTAAATTCTTGTTATTTAGGATTATCTTTTCTGGTATATAATTAATACCAAAGTTAAACACAATGGAACTGGTACTTTAAGTAGCAGTTACTGGAAATGTCTATAAAATCCAAACTATTAAATAATTGTATGTAAACATTTGCTTAAAACAACTAACGCTCAAACTATATGTTCAAAAAGATAGTTTGTGATTAATATTCTCAGGAGAGATAAAATGTCAGTGTTTATTTAAATCATACATAACCAACGAGTCAAAGGCTATATTTGTAGTTTGCCAAACATGCTGTACTTTTTGATTTGGGGAATAAAAAGATAGTAATGTGAGACAAGGAATTTCTCATCAATGCCCAAATATATAAATGTCGCCTTGTCGTCCCTTAAGAAGAATGTAAGCCTACATGGACAGTTGACCTTAGCTCATAAGAGCACATGGACTCTTGACCAACAGTAAGGAAGCCTCCATGAGACTGACCTAGGTCCTCTCTGCATATGTAGGACAGTTGTGTAGCTTAGTCTCTTTGTGTGGCTCCTAACCACAAGATCAGGGCCTGTCCCTAACATTTAGCTGGCTTTGGGGAACCTGTTTCTCATGCTGGATTACCTTGCCCAGCCTTGACACAAAAGAAGGAGCTTGGTCCTGTCTCAGTTTGATGTGCTATGCTTTGCTGAAGCCCATGGGAGACCTACATGTTTCTGCATGGAGACAAAGGAGAAGTAGATAGGGAAAGATAGATGGAAGTGGATGGAGGGTACTGGGAGGAGAAGAGGGAGGGAAAACTTTGGTCATCTATTAAAATAATGAAAAATAATGTTATTCAAATAAAATAACAGGTTATGTAGTTAGCATGTGACTCTGAGATTCTCTATTTGGGAGGAGAGCTTTAGAACAATTGGAGATTGGAGTGATTGATTAATACCACTGGCCATGCATTCTGAGGGCTCCCAGATCAGACAGCCAAAAACTCAACATAAGAAGAGCTCCCCTGGAGATCAGTGGGGATATTCTCAGGTGTGGCTTTTTGGAGGATAAGTATGGAATTGAGAGAGACCTTGATCCTTGTTTGAGCACTGATGTGAGATTACACTCACTAGAAGTAGAAATGATTCTAATCTTTCTAAATCAACTAGAAGGAAGAACATGTAGTCATTTTATGATCCAGAAGTCATTCTATTCTAGAGTAATGGCAAGGCTAAATCTAACTAGATCAAATGCATGACTGTGCAATTTCCTTTTTTCTATAATAACTAGAAATTGAAATTAATATTTACAAGAATTTTGACCATGTGTATTGTTCAAAGTAAATTACTTACTGTTTGTTACAAAGAAAGGGTAAAACATTTAACTGCATTCCTCTTATTGATTATTCCATCAATTTATAACTTAAAACATCATGGCAACAGTTAGTCTCAATAGATTTAAACCATGTAATTTGGCTGTTTATTATTATTTTTGTGAAGAATATGTGTCACTGTTGAGACAGCTTTTCACTGAATTGGCTGATTTGTCTAGAATAGCTGTTTCAGGATGTTCAGAGGTCCTTCTGCCTCCCAGTCTCAGGATGTCTCTGCCTCCCTGCCCCTAGTATTATAGGTACACAGTATATTTTCATGCACATTGCTTTCTTCACTATGATCTTGGCTGATGATGTGAACCACACCACAGTCCTTCACTATCCAGTGGTCTCAGTAGAGGTCACTCATATAACCAGAATACGAGTTTAAACAACTTATTGTTGGGATATGCCTGATTCTGGGTCAGGTTTTGAGGCCTCCTCTATGTATAGGGTCTTGTTAGCACCCCTAGGGGGAGTGGGTAAGAAGACAGCAAGAACAATGACACAATTATCAGGCACAAGTTGAAATAAGCAAGTCTTATTTTATTAAGGGAGGTAAAGCCTTAAATACTTTTTCCCCAGACCTTCCTCTCAGCCCCGGGAAAGGGCTCTGATATGCTGTTATCTGTGGGTATGGTGGTAGTCTCTTGCTGGTCTAGGTCAACTTGTATTGGAACCCAACCCTTGTTGTCAAGGCCCCAGGCAGTCCCTAGGTTGACTTATGTGGAAGTCCCAGGAGCACCTGTCTTAAGGCATCAGTTACCACCAGTTTGTGCTGGCTGAGACCAGGCTGGTCTCCAGGTCCCTAGAAGTCTCTAGGGCCTGTATATTCTACAACTTAACCAAATTGCAAACCTTCTTGAGGCCTAAGTGGAGTAGTAACATCATACCGTTTTGATCTGTGTAATTGTTGCACATTTGATCAAAGCATGTCACAAGTTGAATAATATTTAACAGGGTTAAAGGAGTTTTCTGCTTCTCATGGTTAGATGGGGAAAGCAGCACATTATTGGGATAAACTGGAAATACTCAAACAGAAAACAAAAGTGCAGCATACATGTATCACATGGGAGTAAATTAAATTGTAATTTGAAATAAACTCCTGAGATCCTTTGTGCAGATATATATATATATATATATATATATATATATATATATATATACACTGTGGTGCCTGAGTGTCCATTTGGTCATCATTTCAATTATTAATTTAAAAAGTATTCTCAAACTTCATATGGAAACAGAAAATTTCAGGATAGCTTAAAAAATCATAAATAGTAACAGAACTGCTAGATGCATCATTGTTTCAAATATTAAGTTGTATTGCAGAGCCATAATAATTGAAATTACATGGTATTATAATACACAAAAAACCCTTCCATTGACTAATATGAACTAGAATAAAGACTTAAAAATAATTCCTTAGACCTACAAACAGCTGATTTTGAAAAAGATACACAAAATGGTCACTAGGGAAAAAAAAAAAAAAAAACCTTCAATACATGGTTCTGAATGTACAGCAGTTATGTAGAAGAATGAAAATAGACCCATTACTATAGCCCTGCATAAAACTCAGCTTCAGATGGATCAAGAATCACAGCATTTGACTAGATATAATCAATTTAACAAAAGAAAAAAAATTAGGCTTGAACTCATGGCACAGGGTAGGACCCTCGATCAGGACACTGATTGCCCATGCACTAATACTGACAACTAGAAAATGTGACCTCCTGATGCTAAGAAGCTCCTGTACTCACTTCCACTAACAATATTTCCAAATTCAAAAGTCAGTGATACTGGCAGTGTTTACACTGAATTATCATGACTTCTTTATTTATAATTATTTATCTATAGTTGTTAAACTCTGGTGGTGCCTAATTTACAATCTAGACTTTATCTCTGTCTTAAAAAAAGTAGCAGCCTATCATTTTTATATAAACTAAACTTAATTTAGTATTTTTAAATAAAAGAGTGTACTTTGTATTTAGTACTACCCATTGCTTCAGACAGTGATTATGCATTTTGAGGAACACAATCCCAATACAACAAAAGGTGGCCTGTTGTATTTTCTAACCTCCTTGCCTCCAAATCCATGATATCTTTAGTGATTTACAGCTTTATAAACATACTGATATTGAGTGTAATATAATATAACCAAATCATAACAGAAAAAACAGTTAGATAGTAGTTTTTATTATCTTTACTCTGTATGGAATGTTTTATGGTTAATACACTTGCAAAAATCTCTCTTTTTTTAACCTGAAAAAATATGGTCAGGATTAAAATTCTAAGCAATGAATCTACCATTCTTGTAGAATACTGGTTAGAGAACTCCTAGAAATTTCACTGATCCAATACAAGGCCGAATTTATGGTTTATTTTAATTGTGTTTTATGTCTTGATTCCACTCAGCCTCATGAATACCATGGTTCAGCTAATAATAGTTTATTTTTGAGGTGACTTCAACAAAAGAAAGTTTTGACCATTTTTTAGCTTCCTTTTATCAGTGTGATGGTCATAAGTATTCTCATTCTTCTTTTTAAAAGGCAAATTTTCTGGAACACTAAGTTTTATATGAATTCCTCTAGAGCCTATGCTTAAACTGAATGGTAAGTTTGAAAGCTCCATATCTATAAAGAGACCTTAAAGATGCCACTGAGCACTAGCTGGATGCTATGTCCCACAAAGTAAAGCAAAAGGAAATCGGTAAGTTATCTTCTTGCTAACCAAAGACTACTTTAAATTTTGCATCCAGCTTAACTCAAAACTCCTCAAGGATACTGTTTGGGTGGATTTTTCTAGATGAAATTTATGATGTCCATACCAGAGTTCCTGGAAAATATTTTTAAGATAATAAAGATAGCAACTTTTATATCAAACTGAGGAGGTTAAAGTGAATCTTTACTGACCATGGATTTAGTCAAACCCTCAAACAACAATCAGTTTTGGGGAACCTTTCATATACTAGCTGCAACAAGGACAAAGAAAACAATCTGTCCTCATTTCCAAGAATCAGCCTTCTAGAAAAGAATGAGCAAAGGTAAGCTGATTATACATTATGAAGAGGAGAAGAGTAGGAATACTCTACTGCAGTGAAAATACATGGATTCCATCTGTGGAGTCAACAAGGACTTAGTAAAAAGAAGTAATCCAATGATTCCTATAAAGTAGAGTTTAGAACACAAACAGAATGGACTAAGCATAGACCTGGGACATAATTTAGACTGGTTAGAAACTAGAATATGCCTCTTTCTTTAAAACCTAAGTTAAATAACTGGAGGATAATATACTTAGGTAATATTAATAATTAGAGTGATTAGTTATGTATAAATATTGCTTGCTACGGTTTCATATGCTGAAACTTCTTTAGCTTTCTTAGACTGAGCTGAGTCATTCATCATAAAGCCTCATCATATCTCCTGGATTTCAATACTTTCTTACTGTTTTCCACTGTTGCTTTTAAAATGCACTTTTGCTAATTTTTTGAAACAGGGTTTGTATCCCAGACTGCTCTCTATGAGCCTGTGTAGCTGGTGATCACCTCTTGCCTCCACTTAATAAATTCTGGAGTTACAGGTTCATGCCACCATTCTTAGTATCTACATCTAATAGGATATAGGATCAGAACCTGGTCCTCATGCATGCCTGGAAGAACTCTCCAAATAGCTACATCACTAGTGCCACTACTCTTGAATATCTGGGTTTTATTTTCATTAGTCTTGAATTTAAGACTATCTTTTCATATTCCTACCTCTTTCATATAGAAGGAAGCAATACAAATCTATGATTTACTGGGTTTCTTCTTTTAAACAGTTAAATTGGTTCTTAATTATTTGAGTCTTCAATCATCAACCCTCCAAATATACACTTAAAAATATATTTTGTTTTTCTAACTTCTTAGCTACCAAAGCTAATACCTTTGAACTGGACTAAAGCATTTACTTAAGTCTAAATAACTTCCTCAGCCCCCAAAGACCTAGTAAAAGCAATTAGATTTGTAAAGATTCAGATATCACCACAAATCTTAAGGAAATGCTATTCTAATTACCTGCCATTCTGAGAACGTTGAATGTCACAGTGTTACCACATTATACCACATCTGAGCTTCAAGTCTGCTAAAGTATTCAGAAATTAATTCAGCAAAGATCTGTATAAACAAAATTCAACCCTGAATGTGCCCAATCTCATCCTATGCCTTTTCAAAACAACAAAATTTGGGGAATTATTTGAATACTTTGGTAAAAATGAACAATCATTAAAAAAACTACAAAAAATCTTCCAAATACCTGTTTGAAACTGAATGTCAAAATCCAGATTGTTGACATAGTAGCTCTGTTGCAATGTTGATGGAATGGCCACATGTGTGGCAAACACATGCTTAGATTCAGTTCATCAGATGCTGTCACTTCTGATGACATAAGAGGTAACAGTAATGCTGTACTTTGGCTGTTATTATGTTCTGAGTCTGAGTACTATCTACACAGAAGGAAAGTGCTGGAGTTCTGCAACTATCAAATTGCCTCTGAATATTACCTGGAAGAAGAGTGGACATCTGAAAGAGCTGCTATGTTGTAGATATTCCCAACTAATCATTTTTTCTTCTTGCTAATCTTTTAACCTCTTTCTTCTAGGCTAAAAGATTTGCACAACAGCAAATGTTTCTCCCCAGTGAAGGACCTAAGGATCAAAGTTTGCAGCTCTTCACTGGCTCTTGCCTAGCATATGCATGACAGTGATAAACTAAAAGTATCTAGCAAACTGCTTGCTTTTTCCCCCCTCCTGTAACAGGAAAAGTGCTTCACATAAATGTTGCCATTTCAAAGGTAAATAAATTTCTATTGTGATTCTAGGAATCATTTGTAACTAGCCTTGGTGGTTTCTTTTCATTTGCCTGCACTATTAACTGTATCAGCTTGCTAGGACTTAGCCCAGTGGCACGTAATTTGGTTTTTGGATACAAATACATTTCAGAGAGCACATCTGTGATTGACTGTTTGACTTTAAAGCCACTCTAAGTCACTGCCCTCTTGTCACTGCCTCTTCATAGGAAATATTTCTGGAGAAAAGTCACAGGTTTTGGCAGCTGGGAGTAATATAATGTGAAATGCCTTCTAGGCATAAAATACAAGTACCAGAAACTCAGTTAAAGCATTTTAGAGTTTTATTGTGTGTTTAGGTGAAAATGAAAAGGTCATAAAAATGAAAAGTGAAATAAACTCTTCTCTCATAATTTCATGTGTCTTTCAAAGTCCAGGGTTGAAAGAAAATCATTATAGACCTCTCACTTTGCTGTCAGTTTAGCAAGTAAGTTTGGTGCCCCATGTCAGCTATCTAAAATGGTATGATAACCTGTTAGTCTACCAAAATATATAGAGTTTTGTATGAGAGATTTAGTGATCAGCTGATTTATTTAGAATATGCTGAATATAAAGGAATGGATAGTATCACCAGTAAACTTAAATACCAAGCACAAACTAGTTACCTATTATTTAGACAAAAACCCCCCAAAACCAAACTAAATAAGTAGGAAAATCTAGAAAAACACACCAGAACACAATGTCATGTATGTAGTTAAATCAAGTTGATTTATGAGATGTATTTTAGAATCAGAATAAATAGAAACAGCAATTCTGCATATGTATCATTAGTGATGCAGCAAAAAAAAATAGTAGAATTTTTCCAAACTAGCATTTAAAAAATGGAAGTGGGAACAGAAGAGGGAAACATAATTATGAAATAGCCTATAAGGTATAGAAAGTCCATGGAGACATGATGGTTCTTGGTAGAATAAACAAAGAACAAAGGAAACAAGATAACTTTTGAGAATATGGTGCTGAACAGAAAATCTTGTCCTATTTATATACAAAGTTTTGACCTTTCTCATTCTACTATAAAAGCAAAGTTGAATAATCACTGAAGCAAAGAAATTAACAGTTTTAATTAATATAAACAGTGAGTAGGTTTTGCTTAATGGGGAAGGAGAAGGGGCAGATATAGGTCGGACAGAGCACAGAGGTCTCCTATAAATTAAAATGTTTTATGGTATATGGAAGAGATTTTGTAGCTGAAAAAGAAAATTCATGCTAAAAGAAAATAAATAATAGGGTATGGAAATTTACTAGCTATATCTGAATTATCAAAGGAGAAATTGGAATGTATATTTGCTAAAATTTTCACACTGAAAAATATTCATTTGAATAAAACTTGAGATGTAATTAAATCTCTACATTTGTTATCAGCATATAAGTGATAGTTTAAAAAAGCATTAGTAAAAGAAGCATTTGAATTATTATAAAAATGTTTTCTTACATAGAAAAACTGACTAGAATCATATAGTTTTTAGTGGAGTCTTAGTGTTCAAAATTTACTTTCTGCTTTTCATTGTTATTTCACTTGTTGTCTGAGTCTTCCTAACACAGGCACCAGGACAGTTCCATACAACATGTTATGTCAGTCTACTGGAAATGTTGATTTATTAAGATAGGCTTAAAGTTACATACTTTAGACTTCAATATAAACAGACAGAATATGTTGCTTTAAGTGAATTCCTATGAGCATGAATTTTATGACAAAATATTTTAAATGTCTGGTTACAGTCTCTAAGATCTATCTTGCTGCAATAGCTCTTGATTAACACCCTATGAAGACATGACTCACACCTCAACCTGTTTACTCTGAGATCGGGTTTCAAACTAAGCCTACATGAAAACTATTATAGATTGTAATGCTGGCATTTTCTTCTTTCCTCTTTTTTTTTCTCCTTTCTTAACCCTCATTCTGTGTTCTCTGTCTCTCTGTCTCTCTGAGTCTCGCTCTCACTCTATCTCTGCTATAAAACAATGTCTTACTATGTAGGATCATTAGGCCTGATACTTACCAGGTAACCCTGACTGACCTCATATTTACTGTACTCCTTATTCCCTGGCCTTCTGAAATTTAAGATTACAGGCATATGTTTCTATCCTCGGCTTTCATTTTCTTTTTTGGTGTGTATTTTCTTTCTCTCTTTCTTTCTTTTTTTTTTTTTTTTTTTTTTTTTTTTTTTTTTTTTTTTTTTTTTTTTTTTTTTTTTTTTTTTTTTTTTTTTTTTTTTTTTTTTTTTTTTTTTTTTTTTTTTTTTTTTGTTAATATGGACTTGGTTTTCTTTTTTTTCTTTATTTATTTTGTATTTATCAAGAAAAACAGTAAAATGAATTTAAAATGCTGAAAAGTTAACAATAAATATAAAGAAGATAAAAATCATAAGCATGACTTATCAAGGGTGATAATGCAAATAAAATTGCTACACATATATTTACTTTGTGTTCTGCTTTCCCTCTGAATTTTTTTTTCCATCCCTGTATATCCTTATTCAAGGTCCCTTCCCCCTCCCACCACATCAGGTCATTTTTTCTTCTCTGCAACTCCCCATCCCCTCCCTGGGCAGGGAGCAGACAGTCCTATGGTCCCACTGATCCAATAATGTTTGGATCAGTCTCCACTCCTGGCAAATCCAGTTTTGTTCCCCCTCCCTCAAGAGTGAGTCAGGTGTTCCTGTAGTTGCAGTGGGATCTGAAGGGTCAGTCCAGGGTGTCTCTGATCCCAAGCTGTTCAGTGGTTGTGGTTTGCCGCTTGGGCATGCTTGGCTTTTTTTCTTGTTTGTTTGTTTAGACACCTGGTGTGTATTTTCAATGTACATTCTGAAGTTAAATTTGAACATTGATACAGTCCTTTCTTTAAGGTTAAGTAATAATTACCCTTATAAAACATGATTATTTGTATTACATGAATAGACATTATTTCAAGAGTTTCACTTTATCTTTGTATAGTCAGTTTTTCTAATGTTATTAATATATAAGAAAATTCTTAGCTGATTTAATGTCTAAACCATGTCTCATGAGTAATGATTTTAAAGGCTTTTTACTACATATAAAGGTTTAATTTCAAGTCTAACAGTGAAGTGATTTAAAATCTAAATGTTAGAAGATATTTAACACAACTCCAGACCTCAGATATCTTTGGATTCAATTGGCTACTAGTCTTGCTACAGAAGAATTTGCTATATTATATACTAAATTGTGCATCCTACATATTTATTGACCATACACTAAAGTGAAAAAGGTACATTCAAAGTGCTAAAATCAATACAGGGAGACAAAATGAGGTTTACTCCATGAGCTCAAGGTCCTTAGAAGTCTAACAAGTCAAGTAATATTTACAAAGCACTTAAATGTAAAATAAAAAAACAAATTTATTATAAAAATAAAGATAAATGCCACAATATAGTGGAATTTATTTCTTTTTTTCTTTTTTTAATTTATTTTTATTTTATTATTATGAACAAAGAAGTCATACTTTCTATTCTTGTATATCTTTTTTTTTTCTTCCTTCTTTATTTTATATTTATCAAAAAAAACACAGTAAAAAGAATTTAAAATGTGGAAGAGTTAACAATAACTATACAGAGGATAAGAATGATAAGCATGGCTTATCAAGGGAAGAAATACAAATAAGATTGCTACACCTATATTTTCTTTGTGTTCATCTTTCCCTCTGAATTTTTTTTTCCATCCCTGTATATCCTTATTCAAGGTCTCTT